>JANUHK010000312.1:0-45420 GCA_026319125.1 Colletotrichum noveboracense | reverse complement strand
TTCGAAGGCCCCTTAGCCGTCAAGGGGGTTGCTGTAGAGGTGTCGGGCTGGCTTCCCACGAGGCCGGGCCAGGGTGGCTGGCCCTCAGTACCGCGGCGGCGTTTAGCCCTTGAGGTTGAGGGCGGCTCTGGAGGAGATCCAGAGCCTCGATCAGGGTTGGCCGAGGAGGCCAGCAACTTCTATTTCCTATAGTCCGCAATCCCTAACCTTTTCCCCAAAACAGGGAGAGAGAGTCTACTGGAGCCCTCTCAGTACCTAGGGGTTCTAATAGTCAAAGGGGTAGCCAGCCCCTTTAGCGGGCGTCCAGACCACCAGCTCGCCACCGCCCAGTCCTTAGCCACCCAAATAGAAGTTTGCACCTTAAGCAGGCCGCAAGGGCGTATCCCTCTCTAAGCCTACCGACATGCGCGTCCGTCCTCTCGAGCCAAACACACCCCTTCTCAGGTCCTCTCCTACGTCCAGTCCACACTAGCGACACCCTGCCAGCTTCCAAAGCGCGCGGCGCCATCCCAGCGCGAGCGGTGACCCTAGCGTTCCTCCCGTTATGCCGTGATACCCCGGGTACGATCCGAGTGAGGGCCGGGCCCGGAGGCCGGGCCCCAAGGCGATACCGTATCCGACCGGTCCCCCTAGGGGCAATTCTTCAACACCCTCCTTTCTCTAGCAGCCTGAGTGCGAGTCGGGGTTGTTTCCTTTCTGTAGCCAACTGCTCGAATGTGTTTGCTACGGCCCACTGGTTGTCCGAGGGCACAACCCCCCAGGCCAGCTTCCCGTTGCCCGCCGCCGTCTCCGACCATGCTTCCAGCCTCGCTGGTTTTCGGCAGGCCGACCATGTCTTGCCCTAGGCTGTTCTGAGGGCTACCCAGCCGGCGTAGCCTCCATCTATCCCATGACTAACCCGCCTCGGTGTCGGTCTGTCTGGAGGTATTTCCCAGATCTGGGAGGCGCGAGGGTGCCCTGTCTCTGCCCCAAGAAGCAGTGTCGGGTGGTTTTTACCTAGTTCCCTCGAGAATGGGCAGCTTCGCGTTCGCAGTTCGGTTTTCGGTCTCTCGATATGCAGTTGCGTCGATTTTGCTGATGTTTTGGTGGTTGGTGGCGCGTGTGAAAAGTTTTGTGCGACGCCAAAATCCCTCACTTCTGGTCCGACCCCGCCCTTCCGTCGCACCAGAAAAACTTCGTGCGCAGCGCCCGCCACCACTTGCACTTGCGCGCCGTAACGTCTCTGCACTGGCTTTACCTTTAGAAAAGATAGGTTCCCAGGCGGCACCACGAGGAGGTTGCAGAGTCCGAATTTCGCCGCCCTGCTTTCGAAGTACTTTCTAACCAGATGACCAAAAACTTCATTCTTAAGAACCACGTCGTTGCTATATGTAAATACGTTGCCGTCCCCGGCGTCGCTTCAGGGACATGGCCTTCTCAGACCAGCACTTTCTGTCTCATCATTGCTTGTGGTGACTAGAGCGAGGAAAGGCCTTTAGTAAGCACCACTTGAACATTGCTCCGAGCATTCTTTTGTACCCTGTCTCTTATTCAGCTGCAAATGTGTCAGACAGGGACTCAGGTAACAGACAGGACCAGAAGACACGAGGTCGGGTCAGCGTTGGGAGAGGGAGCTGATTGCATTTATGCGTCGAACGTGGAGACGGTTCAGTATTGGTGTGACTGTGGTGGGGTGGACGCGAGCATAGATTTAAGACGGTTTATTCGAGAAACTTTGACATGCATCGAATGGTAGCAATACGATCCCACTTTGTTGGTGATCTCGGACGAGCCATGGTCCAGCCCCCGACCCGATCGCATACTCGTGGTCTTTGATATTTTGCTGCTGATGTGGCGTTCAAAAGACAACCACAAGGAACTAGAGGAAGAGGAGCTATAAACTGAATCAGATAGAAGGATGACCCGTTTGAGTGTCTTTGAGACATTCATCTGGAGCCTTGGTCTTAACTTCGGTGATTCCAGACCCAACGCCAACCGTTCACACGCACCCATCAGTTTGGGATTTACATTTAGGTCTCTGACGGCCGTATATAGCGGCTTTATCTTACACCAGTAAAGTAGGTCTTTGGGACTGCTCTCGAGCTGCAGAGTCAGCTACGAGAGGACACTGAGATAGAGATACTCCCTGCTGAGAACAGCCATAGGTGTTTCAATCAGGATTCAATGATCATGGGGTCTTCTGCTCAACGCTGGGAAATCAATTCAAGGTCTGATCACTTGCATGCAAGCTCTTATTGTCTATTCTGCCGTTCAATAGCCTATTAATCTTCAAGCATTAAAGTCTCTTTGCAGTACAAGACTGGTATCCCAGCCAGTGACCCTCTTCCGACATTCCCCGCCAACACGACTCAACAGAACCGGTCCATCACTAAAACTCCGACCAAGGGACAAACGCGCAAATAGTGGCGCCAATGATAATTCCTTCTAGTCCAAAAGCCTGCTCGCAAGGCCGTACACACTAATTCTCGTGTGCGTAGCAAGGAAAGGTTCAGGTTAGGCATTTTCATCTTGTCATGATCTGAATAAATTCAAGTGACGGCCGACGGGAGAATGCCCAGTTTGAGTAACCCTTTCTCAACTGTGATAGCACATAAACACAAATCTGCCTCTTGTTCTGTGACACACGGCTCCCGTGGATTAACGGCAATGCAATTGAAACCTAATAATTGCGATCCAGTCTCAACATCATCTTCGCACCACCCACTATTCGTCACTCCCACGAGAGCAATCCCTGGAACCCTTTTCGGCCTATTAAGATTAAATAACATGTTTTTTCCTGTTATTGACATATCATAGATTCGGCCTTCTTCATCGTATCGTCGATCATAAGCGTCTATTGTCAGCGCCCCGAGGAACGTGACAAGGAAGAGCCGTTGCAGTGTTTCAATTGTACGCATGAGTATCGGATTTGACGAAAGTTTCCGGGACCATAAACGTTTCATGGCGTCTCTTAGTTCAGACTAGTCCCGATCGTCTAGTGAAGAGCTCATGTTGCGTTACTAAGTCCTTCCGAATGTCCTCTCAAGCCAGTATCTGTGCTTTGTTCGCATTCTTCACCTGCTGGGCCAGCATGGCACTCTGAGTGTATTGTGCCCGTGACTGGAAGGCTATTGATGGCTTCTAGCTAAGTCTTGTGTCGAGATTACGGCTGTCGCGAGTCCCCTAATCGCAAATCTTTCAGACGGCAACAACACTGACTCTTTTGGCCATTGTGGCATTCTTTGAAGACCTGGATATGAAACATGTGGAGTCATGTGCTTTCCGCTCGCTGCAGAATATCATAAACTTGGGCTTCAGCTAGCTATAAAAGATCCCCAACAATAGAAGCGGATGCAGTCATTGAGATCCCCAAATACAAATGTGAAGCCACACTCGGTCGTATGACGCCTTTGATGGGGCAAACATAATATTATAAGCTTCGATCGTAGTTGCATTGTTGAGAACCTTATCCAGCAAAGACCGAATCTTGTTGTCACTTTGTTGTTGGAGTTATCGCACCAACTGCAAGCAATCCCTAGGTAGTGGACGGCAAATGCACCTTGCACTAGCTGGATTCAAAAGTGTCTAGCATAACATATTTTGTGGTTAGTTTCCTTTGAATCATGGACTCATTCCTTCCGACCCCTTCTGAAGGCCCGTAAATCATCGCCTGAACACTCTTCCCGTCAATCATCGTGACTTCTTGCTCAACATGATAGACTCGTCTGCCGGTGCGTCCTCCTTTGCCACTTGTAGCTTTTGCTCATAAACTCCTTATTCGGAGGGAACCGACTTGCTGTTGCTTGAGGAGTAGAGAATTGTTTCCGTAGTCCTCGGCGCTAGATCTTCGCTCCTTGTTTCGGCTTGGGTGGTTGGAAGTCAAGCTGAGTAGAGCTCATAGTCTTGGTGGCTGAACTTAGTCTCGTAGACCTCTTTGGCATGCTCGTTGTCAGAACTATTGATGGTGACAGAAGGATCATCAAAACATCCTTTGAAATCTCATCTCTGGCCACTGGCTCGTCGGGCTCCCGGGCAGAAATGCTTCTCCATGAATTCTGGTAGTAGCAGTGTTCCCAATAAGAACAATTTTGACGATGTTATCGTCGTCCCGGACGTAGGGAAGTAAGCTATCGCCCTGAAACATCGACCCTACGGGAGACCTTCTTCTGACAAGAGGACCACGGGTGTTGAATCCCTTGGAAAGTAGCGCAATATTTCGAATGTCTTCTCTTAAAAAGCGCATCTCGCGGACGCGGGCTTCGGACTGAGTCAAACAATCAATCCGAGTGGTGCCCTGTCGTCTTCATCTTGGAATTCCGATCCCGAGCCGAAGTATGGAGGACAAAAGGAGGATTTCTGGCCCCCAACTCGTTCCCAGCTCGTTGGGTTTTGATGAAAGCTAGTCAGTCCCTCGCAAGAGGGCCGTGGTCTTGTTATGAAGTTCAGAAGTAGAGGAATAGGGGAGAAACTAGGGGTTGTTTTATCTTCATTGATGGAGAGACACCTGGTAGAGGTATCTCTGTGGACTAGAGAAAGATAATCAAGGTGGATGTCAACATGCGAGACAAAAAAAGACGTTCTTCAGGCAGCTCAAAGGGTGGATGAGGAATATGTGGAAGTAGCTATAGGTGCATCCTTGAATAATCAGAGTGGCCTTGCCCGCGTCAATAGTGAAGCGGATAGCACGATAAATTAATGGGCTCAATTTCTGAGACTGACACCGGGGATGCACTCAGCTGCGCCGGTGTATATAGATTGTAAAGCAAGCTAAAGCAAGAAAGGCAGCAATATAGAATTAAGCACCTGCTTGTCTATCATGACGATTATGATTCTCCTCCGTTCTGATGTATGTTGAGGCCATTTCATTCTGACCTTTTGAATGTTGTCTCTTAATCTCAAGGCTTCCGTTCCTCGCTGGACTGGGGCATTCAGACTATACAAAAGCCCTCAGAGGATGCGGGAAATACTTCGACAAAATCCTTCATGCTGTTGAGCATACTCGGCTTGATAAGCTTGGCCTTGACTAAGATGACAATTCTCGCTGTGATAGCGATAATTACCCAGTGATCAGTTGCCCTTTTGGGCCTCGTGACCAGCTATCATTGGCAGAAATTGGTCCAGATCCAAGCAAAGGCGCCTTGCCCACATGACAAGCAGATGTTCTGCCAGGACTTGTCGACAAGGCGCATCCGATTTTGGAGTAAACGACGCCATGGGAATCCATGCGACAAGGGGAGAAAAGGAGACAGAATCGCATGAACAATAGTCACGCCGTTCAGATATCGAAGATATACGGAGTGTCGTTGATCCACTATAGTGACAGAGTAATGACGCTGCGGTGTGTGTGCGGAGTTGGTTGGGATCAAGCCTGAAAAAATCCAGGATAGACGCTCTATAAGCAAGAAAGTTTTTTCTAGACGAAATTGCTGGGGAGACGGGAAAGTGATGAAAGAGAGTGCTAGAGGCAGGCCAGAAGATGTGGTGGGCGGGTGCCCACAGTCATGGTTCCGGTTATCCGTGACCCTGTTCAACACCAACGCCGTCACCTCATATTCCAGCCTGTCTATTCCTCAAACCCGCATAATAACAAGATGCTATCGTAGATTTCAGACGAGTTAGTGCAAGACTGAGCGAAAGGCTGCCTCCAAGCTCAAGGCGAAGCCCAAGTACAGACCTGACGACGACGAAACCGGGAGCACCCTTCGAAAGCGTTTGAATCCAGACAGATGGGATGACATGACTCCATCCATATGATCATGCGCAACAGCAGGACCTTAGAATCCTCGGGGGCACATATGTTGGGGCCAATATACTGGCGAATGGTGTCTTTCACGTCTGCTCAATTGACTGTGACCCCCAAGCTACCGCCGGGTCTGCTCAGACTGCCGCTGGCCGAAATCTTATCTTTCCCACATTCTGCATCCTGCTCCATTAGGGGCTCCATATCTTCAGACCCCGAAGGACGACGTTTCCTTCAGCAAGATAACACTAAATGCTGGCCTGCCTTTCTACTTTGAGCGCACGCCGCCGCAGCCATCGGATTTGCAACCTTAAACCGCCTGGACTAATCTGATGAGCTTTGTTATGGGTAGCGACGTGGCTAGTGCTAATATCATCGGCCCTGGCGACGATTGTGACTGCAACTGCATGTTGAAGAAGTATAAATGCTCTCCGCTCTAAGATCTTGTCAAAGGTTCAACATTTTCAGCATGGTGAGGAGCTTTTGGAAATTTGGCTTGGGCATGGTCTGGTCCCAAGGTTTTCGTAATGGAAAGTTGAAGCTGAATGTTTGAGAGGTAATAATGGCCGTAGAAAGGCGATCATTGAATCAAAACAAGTATAGTCTCGTGGAACTCAGCTCCTGTTATATCTAGCAACTGCGCCAATCTCGCCATTGAACTCGCGCGTCGGGCAATCCCTTCGTGGCCATCATGGGCGTGCTTGACTGCTAGAGATTCCGAATTGAAGTATGGCACAATGATCCTGTCCCTCTCAATTGATGCGATTGGAATTTTGAACCTGCTGTTCTGTCATGTTCCGCGGAGAATGCGTTTAGTCCACCACGAGCTCTGTCTGTTCTCCCAAATTATGGCTGCGTCAGGGTCATATTAGAGCAACACGTTCTCAGCCCAAAGCCCCAGACGCTGGCCCATGGTTCAAGAGGGAGAACATCGTATTGCATGATTGAAAGTTCTTCTGGCGATACAGAAACCCACATAATCGGGGCTGAGATCTCTCCTATAGAAATGTTCAACTTTGTATGCCTGACTGATGAATTTCAAGGTACGGGTCATAACTCAGCAGTACCTTTCCGGGCCAGACTCGGGTCTATTCCGGGAAGACAGCTCAAGACGTCTTCACTAGACTTATCGCAGCGCTTCTACAAGACCACCAATATACATCATCCCCAATACTCTGCCTGGATGACATATGTAATATTGGATGTAGAGCTCACCAACCTGGATTCGTTCACTGCCTATCCATTCTCTTATATAATCAACTCTTGTTCTTTTGATTGGAGTTTGAGGTCCAGTAACAATATGTAGTTTTCGCTTGGTCTGCTTTCCGGCCGATGCAACCGAGTCAGACATCCACAGACCCATCCTTATGTCCAATCGAAAGCAACCACACAATGGCGCCCAACTTCGCTCAAGAGTCGGTACACTTGATTTAGTTCGAACTGATGAATGCCGGCCGGAATTACAAATAGCAGTAATCACCTACTACCTGTGCCGGCCCTGTCCTCGTACACCTTCTCAGACCAACTGCGCCCAACGCCACGACTCAGCTTCCCTCTACCGATAGCTTTTTCAACAACAAAAGCTCTTCAGCGTCCAAACCCAATGATTTCAGATTCTGAATCCAAGCCACGTTCTTCAGCGATATATTCGGCCGGCCGCCCCGTACCTTTGTTGACAACTCAACCCCACCGTCGATCTATATCTATGTCGTTTGGCCCAACTCTTCATCACATCCACATTCAGCCAGACTCTCATAACATCTCACCATACTCACCCTACCAACCTGGCTCAGTCGTATAATGACTTTCACACATTGGAGTCTCGAAAGATCGTCCCTGGCACCACTGAGCGAAGGGGGAAAATGTCAGCGTCCACTTACATAAACCGCAGCCTTGGACGGGCGAAGATGATCTCTTAGAACGATAAAATGGCATCTCGCTTCACCAGGGTGATTTTTCTCAGTGCCCGTGTCAGTACACAGTCGTCATGCAGAGACTTTTGTGCATTCCGTCCGTCGTCAATGCTTGCACCGTTGCTACAATCTCCACAGTCTCCGAGGTTCTTCAACGGTTCGAGACCCTGTTGAATTGCGATTGTATTATCCTACTGCACAGTTGAGTGAACTAAAAGGCCAAGGCGGCGGAATATTGACCATCAAGTAATCTTCCGCCTTTGCGGAGCTTTCTCCGTTTGGCCGTACTTCTATCATTTGGGTCGCAGAAGTCCCTCCGTCAACTCGTGTGGCATTCTTTCCCTGGATCCCAAGCACTCGCATTTCTCATAAAGTGAGGAACGAAAGCTTCAACCGGGATAATTCTTCGGAAAGAGCTGACCGTGAACTTGATCTCGAAAAGCTTGCTTTTTCACTATGATCACGAAGTGCTCAACAAGACACTGTTGTGATTCTCTTCTCATCTTCTCCTTGACACAATCTCTGAATAATTCGTTGGTTTCAAGAGAGCTCTCAGCCATTCTGAGAGAACATCAGCACGTGAAACAAGCGATGTCAGCCATGGCTCATATGATGGTGGTTCAAGGGAGCATTGGTCTGGAGACCCTCGCGCCTAGGGATGCCAGCGCTCAATGTATCTCTAAAAAGTTTTATTTGAGACAGCATAGATTGTCCCTTCGCTCAAATTTGACCAATGCCAACAATCCGCTACCGCCTCCTCCCATAGCCGTCGACAATCCCTCAGCTTTAGACTAACCAAACATAGACGCCTACCATGCCGGAAGGATATTAGAGCTTGATGCAACAGCCTCCCGTCCCTTCTTTCTCCCTGCCAGGATCTGTGCTCAGTCGTTAAATCCTGGGTCGGGAGACCTGAAGGCGGCCAAGGTTACCTTGTATTGGTCTACTCAACGATGGCCTTCCACTGCCTCATCCTGATGAATAACAATGATCACCAAAGGTATCAAAGGGTCTTACGCAGCTGAATCCGGCTTCTCCAGTCTTGCCGGACAAATCGGTCGATCTTGGGGTTCGGAAAGGCGAAAGTCTACATGTGTTGTCTGTTGGAATGCCAATTATAATCACATTGGAATCCGAAGATGCCCGGTGGAGTGTTCGTTCAGTGTGAGCAAGTTGTGCGTAGGCTTTGTCTGTCTCATTCATTGCCTTCACTGTCAACCCTTAAATCCACCCTTGAACTCACCCTTTTGCGGTGTTTTCCCGCCTGCCGGTCGAGCTTCAAGGCGCCTGAGCGGGCAAGTTGCTTCCCACGTTCTGTAGCTCAAGCGTAGGTCAAGAGTGCACTTGTATTCATCGATGTATCAGGTGTCGCTCTTGTTTGGAGTATAACGAAGCCGGACTTTCCTTCATCTTGTGTATCGGCTCTTTCTTGCAGCGTCTCGACCCAGGCCATCTCACACAGCTTCCACACAGTTCACGCTAGATGTACTGGTATGGATGGATGTTAGCTTATACTCAACTAATCTTGCGCTGACTGTTTGTGTTTACTTCAGCTCTGTCACCAGCACACACATGAGATCAGATTGAGGCATACTTACTGTAGTGATGTTGACGCTTATGATGCCCGGGGCATCAAATTGTCAACCTTAGTTCAGTTTCTCTCATGTCTGGGGGTCTCGGAAACTTTGATAAGCCTTTGGAGCCTTGATTTTAATGTCATTAAGAAACACAAACACCAGACTTGCTGAACGGACGACAATTAGGTCGGTAGTGTTAGCAACCCCAGCAAGCACTATGAATACTATACACAGGGAACTCGCGCTCATTGTGTTCGGGCATGGACCTCATGTATGACGTAAAACCTCTACATTCTGTGTTATGCGGAAAGGGTCAACCCCTCCTCCCCCGAACCGCAATGGGTTTTCAGAAAGTACCCGTATGATGAACGTTGTTCATGAGGTGCCGTCAAGAGATTGCTGGAGACTCAGCTGCTTGATCTCCCTCAAGCCGGGCAGGGGCATCAATATAGACCAGGTAAAACTCATCAGCCGGTCATCAGAAATGAGAGTGGCGTAGAGTAGTGTAGTCTAGACGACTTCTGCGTCTCGCTTTGTCCCGTACAGTTGAAATGGAAGTGAGATTTGGTGACGTTTGCAGACAGCTTAGTGGGGAGAAAGATGAAACGCCGTATCTGTCCCAATTTATACTTCCTGGCGATGAGGTATGCGCGATTGCATTGATTGAAAGCGATCTCGCGGAGCGAACACAGCGTGGGCATGTATTTAGTGAGAGAGATCTTCATCCACGTCCGTTTGGCCTCCCGTCAGCTTAGAGAATGCAGAGCAAAGGGCGTGACTGGCCTTCCTTCTTGTTTGAATTCCCTTGCTGACTTGGGTGATTCAAATTCGTCCTGGTTGTTGGGGGGCCCAGCGTAAAAATGGCACCACAAAAAGAACTGTGTAACGAAGGCCAAAAACATACAACACCGGGCATTCGCCGGTCGTCACCGACCCGACTACTACTCCAGCCCTCACTGGCTTATCTATGGGAGAGCGGACGGGATCCCGAGTTCTCCAGTGGGTATGGTTGTATGTGTCAATTTCATGAGGTTGACAGCTACATGGAGCAAGATGCATGCAATTTTGGGCCAGAGTGCAGAGTGCGGCGTGCTGTGACTCTCACGCATTACTTCAGACCCGAGAGATAACTGGTGACGACAATTTTGCAATTACGACCGGGGCAAAGTACATGTATGTAAAGTCACATTCCGGCCACGGCGCTCAAAAGATCGCTACAGGCTCTTTAATAGCGCTTTCGGTGATGACGTCGAGTACGCCAGGGCATTGCGGGCGAGCCAAACAGCTGCAATCGACTGGTTGTGAAAATAACTGCCTTTGAAATGGAATGCCATCCCTGCCCTTCCATAGAGACGGGAGCCAGATCATTAGGAAGCAAATGAAACATTTGGGCTCAGCGGAACTTCCTGCGGGCGAGGGGTCGCCCCAGCGCAAGGGATGAGCAAGTTCTTATTGCTTCGCAGGACCGGCAAGATTTCTCGGTGTCGAGTGGGGCCCCAAGCCGGAGGTGTGGGGCAATCGGAAAATGGCCCCGGAGGTCATCGGGGTGGAACCCGGGTCAAGTTACGCTCACCTGTGACGGCTTCCACGTTTGAGTCGCAGCTGGTTCTTCATTTACTTGTTCCATGACCGGTAAATTCTCTACCTCACTTTGGATTCCTCAGACGCAGGTGCGAACTGACGTGTCAGCTTGGAGCGGAAATCTCACTACAGAGCCCTGACTTCTTTGCGGATTGCACAGCCTGAACAAGACTCTCGCGACACTTTACGCCCTTATTCGTGACATTGACCAAAAATCTGATAGATGGCTATCTCACCTCTAAATAACCCGTCGAGCGGGATTACGGACAGAGTCAAGGGAATGTAGATGCCCCACGGTCAGAAAAACCGCGCGTCCTTGATGAAGATTAATTGGGTTCCCCCAAACAAGGAGCAGCGTCATCGCAATAGGCAGGACGTGAGCGAACCCGGCACAAATGTGCATGCCCTCGTGCCTTATCGGCCTCATTTCGCCTCTCGGTCGTCTCGCCTCGCCACAATTCAGAAGCTCCCGGCCGTCAGCTTAGTAAGTTTTGAACAGGGCTCCATTTCTTGATTAATCGTCGACGAGAGTCGGTGACCTTCTCGCCCACGGTACCTGACCAAGGGCTTCTTTCGCGTCCGCGCATGGATCCGCATCACACGTGACCCCAGGAGTCATCCTCATTGAAGTAATGCCAATACCCTGTGACCCGTGCCAGGAGTTCAATCGCCTCTCCGGTTATCTTAGCCTCAAATGCCGCTTAATACTTCGCAGCGAGCCCCTTTTGGCCATTCTCTGTTTTCAAAACCGGCACCTTCCCCCTCGCCCCATGAACCACATCGTCGCCGTGACGAATACTCAAACAATCAAAGTGGTTTGTCCTGCAGATGAAAGTGTCCATCGCCGAATCAAAGTTGCGACCCTACAGCGTGAAGTGTTCTTCCAAAGTTCCAAATGAGATACTGCAAGTGCAATAGTCCAAATGGAATGATTTGTTCTCCCAATTTCCAGCCCCACGGTCCCACGGGCGGGCAAACATGACCTATTTCCGAGTCCAGGCCCGAGATTTGTCAAGAGAATCACAGAAATTGATATCACCCCGCCAACTTTGATATGTTGAGGCCATGATCATCAGAAGAACGTGTGTTTATTGACTACTGCAATAGCCTATGGTCGCTGCGTTTGAAATTTTATCTTATGTTCAAGCTGAGGCTTCAAAGAAGATTCAAACTGGGGGTTTTCCGTCATCCAGCTGTTTGCCGCCTCTGACTGCTCTACGTCACCAGTCTCGCCTTTTTATAATACCAATACAATGCCCAGGTGTCTTTGATTCAGCCGCCGCCTTAAGAGGACGGGCCTAGCCTCATGCTGCAGTAAGTAGGGTGAGGAGAGTGAGCCAGGCATCTTTGCAGAAAACCAGTAAATGAATTGGGGCCATCCCTTTCCACATGAGGAGCAATCAAGAGCTAGGGTAACAGATGTTAGGCGAATTAGATCTGGAGAGTCACGTGAATATTGAGACATTATCTTCTCATTTGTGGACGACAGCTACCGTGGCGCAGCATTCACAGATATTGACATAAGCCTCATGCTGACTGTCGGCTTTCCACGTCCTACATCACCTGATTACACATTCATGGCCTGATCCATTATCCATCTTGAACCGCAACTCCGAGGAGTCCATCGCCAGCGAAGATGTCTGAATCCATACGCGTTGGCCTTTCTCGATCTTTTACAAGTCTGTGGGCTTGGCTGCCCCCCAATTCCGAATCATCCCTCCAGGTAAGGAAGGGTCCATGGTACATGTGGCGCGAAGTCCTTCTGACGTCTGTCCTTCTTTTCCTAGGGTCTCATCCAGAGTGAGCACCGGAAGCGTGAAAGTGTACCTCAACTCCATCTCCATCCCCTCAGGGACTGCGTCCTCGATTTGAGGATCTCAAGGTTTTTCTCACCGACCTTAGACTTTCTTCCTTGGCAGCTGAGTTTCAGACGTGTCGGCGCACCTTTGGAGAGTCAAGAGCTTCCGCGGCGTAACGAATTGCCAATCTTCGTCAATGCTGTGGGAAATACGACGGTTTTGGGTGCTCATACGCTCAAAGTGCCCACCCCAGATAGATTTCGAGCGAAGGCATCTGAAGTGATAGCCAGCCTTCGCGAAGACAAGCTGTTCCCATACTTTTTTGACGGAGGACAAGAGGGTCGGTCCAACCCTGTCTTGTTGGGAAATGCCAACGGAGAATGCACGGCTGATACCTTCAGTTCACAGAGAGCTTCAGCAAACTTTACGACACCCAGACTGTCTTGTACAATCAAGGCTTTCCTATTGCAGCGTCTATGTATGTTGCAAGGTCATGACTTGAAGAATGCATGAAGAACCACGACGAATGCCACCGCGATCTTCGCTTCGAATGTCCGCGGCGTCTTGTCGACCTAGGTTCATTGTACGATGCAAAAGGCACGTCTTTAGAAATGTATACGTGTGTCGATGTCGTGGAATATGAAGTCCCAGTAAGTCGCTTGAGGAAACCAGACTTCCCTAAAAAAGCCCAGAGATAGACCAATATTTCCCAGATCGGAGCCGAAAGAGCCTCAAAATACACCGAAAGCAAGTTTTAAGAGGTTGTCAGGATCTGACTTTGTCAGTCAGGGCTGGGTTATATTAGCGAATCGATGGTCTCTGGTCCTGAGTTTAGTCTATTCTGACGAGGCTGTTCAACAAGAGTGAATTGACGATAATTAAGTGAGCCTTTTGTGAAGCCGGCAGAAGGAAAGTCATTGCGACTCTTCATATCTTTACGAGTGTGGATATGAACCGTCATCTTGACATGATAGAGCGACGGCCCTCAAAGGCCGTCCTGCTTCCGCTCCATCCCCCGCTCCATCGGATGAAACAATTAGTGAATGCAGGCGCTACACTCGAATTCGGTTAGCGATCTATACAGGCCTGGATGTCTACGTAATTATGTGGCGGGTGCTTGAGATGTCTGTGAATAAGGTGAATGCGGCGACGACTGTCTTGGTGTCTGCATTCAACACTCGAGATTGATTTTATGGAACTGGGCCACTATCTGCGGTCGAAGACAACTCAGCTAAATGAGAACATTTCTGATCCATAAGCGCTCCCACACAGTTTCACTTTTCTTAAAAAGACCTGGTCTGGCTCAGGGAGGCTCGAGCCTTGTCCCACTTAGCATGCAAAACCTGATGACGCACCGTATCCGTGACGTGAAGCGCAAAACGGGGTCGATTGAGACAAATACTATGTTGTTTTAAGGAAAAAGAACGTGTTGAACTCGAAACTGCGACGGCGCAGAGGGGTGGATCGATTTTATGAAGGATATGGTATATTCAAAGAGAGTTGAGGGCGCGAAGATACAATACGGCAGTTGACAAGATGCGCCTCCAGGCGGCAAACTGCGAAAGAAAAGTTAGAAGGGAAGAAAGAGGGCGCGAAGATGTTGGGACCTTGAGAACTGAAAGTTTCGTTGATTTCACTGGGCACTGGACCGGAAGGGCAAAATCCAGTCTTTCCTCGAACGAGGAGCCGATTGACTTCTATTTTCTCATGTCGTCGTTCACTCTCCTAACCCAATTCTTAGTCTGGTGGAGACTGAAGTGAGTTTTCTGCATCAGCCCTTTCTTTCAATGACTGACTCTTGAGTTTTCACTCTGACCATCCACACCGCCACTGCATCTGAAATCTTTTGGATTAGGTATATGAAGCTGCTTCTGCGGAATTTGATAAGTCATACCTATGAGCCCTGTTGTCCACAGGCTCTGTTAAGACCAGCAAATCCGCACCTAGTATGACAGCCTCTCCCATTACGTGAAGGCATTGTTACTTCTATGAGAATTCATGTCTTTGTTTTACAGCGCTTGTGTCCCTCAAGCATTGAAACACTGCGCTCATTCGGCTAGCCATAAAGTAAGCCTTTGGCAACTATGCTGTGCAGGTGTTATTCAGGCTATAAGCGTCAATCGTTATCTATATGTACGTTACACGTTGAATCGTATCATAGATTATAATAGGTTAATTATGGAAGAGAAGCTTGGCTATCTCTTCCATCTGTTCTGATTCTTGAAAGCTGCGGTGCAGTCTCTTTGTAGTTTGCTTATATGTAGGGTTGTTCAACATGGAATTGATGGAGGAGCATGCTTTTGAAATGGTGAAGGTGAACTTAAAGGCCTTAGTGCGGCTTTGTCATCCGTTAAGGTAATGCATGTAGTTTATAAACCCCTAGCAGAGGATGCAGTCTCTGCTGAGGATGTTAGCTATGCAAAGTTGTACGAGGAAGAATGTGACATCATCTTCCGGCATGTTGGTCATTGCCGTTGCTCCTATACGTTCAAGACACGGATAATTGCCTCATGGGCCTCTGGAGCTGCATCGGTCTAGGGAGCTGATCACAGTATCATTCACTAATGATCTGATCCCATGCGTGGGAGCTGAAGCACTACGGCAACATACCCTGAAAGGTGGCGTGACTTCCTTTAGGGTGATCTTAAAGTGCTTGCTATCTACTGTGTCTGAAGGCCTTGAATGAGTCTTAGAGTTGGGGCAAAGACGCTCTTCATCTCGAGGGCTCTGTAAATTTCCTTACTTGGATGCGCTTGAGACGAAATGATGCCTGTGTCTAGGAGAGGTGCTCGTGGAAAAATGCTGCCAGTTGAATCTTTGATGCCGCGACTTTAAATAATGCCATGATGTCGTACTCTGTTGAGCTCGTAAGAGCTGTCTTGTGGCTTTGTGATAGGCAGGATGCTCGCTTGTAAGGCTACGGACACTTCCCTAAATAGGTCAACACGCACTTGCTATCTCAGTGGAATAGTTCTCTTGGCTATTAGGAACTGTTCCATAGATTCCGATTTCCGCCTGTTCACGAGTTTCCCCCTTAGTCTTAAGATTAGGCCAGGCTACAGCATTAGGCAGATCTACCAAGATCCAATCCGGACTCATTATTTGAACGGAGTCGGGTGTACACGTGGCAGTCGTAGACATCGTTTTCAGGCGTACCAAGATCTGCTATAGAGACTGGAAGGCGCCTTATTAGGTATAGCCCCTGAGAAGAAACCTCAAAGCTGGGCTTAATGATGAAAAAACAACCTCAAAAGCACGTTTAGATGTGCGATTACAACAGCAGATCAAATGAATAAGTCAAAAATCTCCCGGAACGCGTAACGCCTCTTGAATAAGAGGACTTATGCATGAAAAGCAAGGCTGTTTCCAGTAATTCGCCGCAATGTTCAACCGGCAGGGTTTCAAAGTCAACGAACAGTTTAACAGGCGTCAACGTCAATGGTGATGACATGTGACTGAATCATTGTCTCAGTATGCTAAGTGACGACACAAAGTTGGACGGGGGTCCAAGGAGCAAAGACTGCCCGTAGCAGTCTCATGATAACATCAAAACTATCCAGGAAATATTCCATTTTACTATGATTGGTGATCTGGATATTTGAGAGACCGGAGAAGATTGTAAGATGTTCTTTCCAGCGACTATTTTGGCATCGCCTAGATTAACATCCTTATCATATCGTTTTCCGAACTTTCTTTGCCAAAGGCGACAGCAACCGACCTCTCAGACACTCCGCGAGAGGCTCGAGCGAAGTGTCTAGAAGCGAGAATAGACCCAAGACCTGAGATGCAGACGGAAAACGCGGAAACCTGTATTATTTCAAGCAGCATCGTACGCGTCGTTCATTAACAGCGTATCAAGCTTGACGTGGCGTTGACTCATTGCTCCGCGATGCTCTATGGCGAGGTTGAGTAATGTGAAGGGAGAAGAGTTTGAGATAGAATTCGAACTTCTTTTTAAATAAGTTCTAAACAGGTTGAGAAAGAGAGAATACACCCAATAAATGTGTGAGGAACAGTCTGACGATCGAAAGAAACGAAGAAATTCTAAAGACTCAAATAATAGCCGGGGGGAATCGAGTCAGAGCAAGGGGTATGCAGGCATAGTTTGGTGCGGCACGGGAATCATTGGAATCTTGTGACGAATGGCCAGGCTGTGCGAAATGATGTGATGGCGGCTCTTTTGCCGTTGTCGTCCCTGTTGAGAGGTGTTGGATGGAAGAAAATTGAAGCTGATATCTTTCTGTGAGTAAGGTGCTGTGACGCCGAAGTCGTGTCTTTGAGATCATGTCAAAGCCCGACCTCAGAACTTGACGGAAGGATACGGTATAGACTTCATGCTAAGGATTTTTGGGAATCTTAGATTGGAGGCTAAACGGTTGCTACACATGAGGGGGCCACGAAGAAGGACCATTTGCGACATCTCATGTATGCAACATTGGTGAAGCCAGAGATGTGCGTCGAGCTAGAATTACCTCGAGCGCGCTGGAAAATATCGGACAATAGTAAGACGGACTCCAAAATGGTGCAAAGTGCTGAATCCTGCGGCATACAAAATTAACTTGGTGCGATAGGACTGGGGACTGGCCCCATATTCTGCACGCCAGAGCCAGCCGCTCCCTAAATCGTTTCCGGTCCGTCTTGGGCAGAGATTGACGACCGACAATAGTGGAACATTTCTCAGCACCAGACCCAAAGATCACTAGAAAATGGCACTGGAAATCTATTGGTGGACAACCCTCAACCAGATTTTCCGGTGAAAGCGACAGGCGTACTCGGCCTGGAGTCTGATCGCAGCTCGCGCCTTTGACATGTTGAAACAGTCGCCGGTCTTCTTCATTAACACTGCTAGTGGCAACCATGATTCCTTTAACGATGCTGCTTGGCCTTGAGACCTTTTTAACATACCTGAATGGCATGGACGCTTCGAATTCGGACAGCCCTACAGTTCATGTCATTAGCGGCCACAGCGAAGTGCCAAAGTCACAAAGGAAAGAAAAAAAGGTCGCAGTCGGCGACCATTTAAATGATGTCGCCGTTGTTGAAGCGGAAGCTCCACCTACATGCCTGCAGAATTTTCGACCCACCTTTGTGCCTGTCAAAGACCATCATTGACTCTGTCATCCCGGCACCCGGAGCCCGGCCGGAGCCCGGTTCTTATATTGCTATCCCTCTTCCTTTTACCTTCTCTTTGGGTTTTTTTTTTTTTTCTCTTTCTTTTGTTTCTTTTTATTTTGGGATCATATGGGGATCCGTACAGCATGGAGCATCGTGTGACAAGTCCAGCCGGTGTTTCCCCATCTTCAACATCCCCAAGCTAATGTTTAGGATTGCCTATACTTTTCTGCCAGCGTTATTCACCTCTTCCATTCTAGATAAAGGGAATTTCGATTGGCGTGTAGCCACAGAGGAACGATGCAACCCATCGTGAAAATTTACCTAAATCCTGCGATAATGACATAAGTTTTCAGATAGGAGCAAGTCCAGGAGCAAGTCCAGGAGCAAGTCGAGGAATAGACAGCGTCGCTCTTACAAGTCATGAAACTGGGTATGTTACAGTCATCGATCCGCAATCAACAAGACCCAAAATGTCTCTCAACGAGACCCGTGACTAGAGGCCTCGTGATCGGTTTTGCAATCAATATTCGTAAGGCTCGTGACTTCGATTGGCAATGCTTGTTCCGCATTGGACATCTCGAGTCGCTGGAGTTCTCATTCTGCGACATCTGGGCGGAGGACCTATCAATAGCCAAATGCCCAGACCACGTGTCGGTCCATTCCAAAAAGCAACGAAAAGTCAGCTATCCGGGTGGCTATATACGTGTTCATAGTCTTGGAAATCTATCGCTGCTTCATTACCTTCTCGCACCTCCTCAAGTTGGCTATTTGGTCATCTGGGCCATCGCTACTACCGCCGTCTTCGAGAGCCAAGCATAACATTCGGCGGCACTCTTTGCGAGTCAGTGTAGCCAGCTTCTCCAACTCGATTGAAACAGATTTAACAGGACGTCCAATTTTGTACCTGGGCTCTGGATTCCATCGCATGGAGCCAGCATCAAAATGCTACAAACTGAGAGAAAAAATCTTAGAGATAATTGAGGTAGTTCACAGAATATGTTCAAAATCACAGCCTTCTCTCCCGGCGGGACTCCATGACTGCTGTTCACAAAAACATAATAAGAATAGACATCTGAATCATTAATTTGATCTCTTCACAGCTGACTCCTATCCCAAACCCAAATCCACTTAAGTCAGCCATTTCCAACTCAAAAACAGCCGACCGCAGCAGAACATACAATGCACATGCTGTCCATGCTGCACGTCAAGTTTCCATAACTTCAATCCCGCTTCGTAACCTCATCTGGCCAGCTAGAACTCCCTTCAAAAACATTCGCTCACCTTATCGACGCTCCGCAAGAGGAAATTCGTCTGCCTCGCTTGGGTCATGAAGCCGATCATGCGACTAATTGTGGAGGATGCCTTGGAAGCCCAAGTTGCTGCCAGAATCGGCGGTTTGCTTCATTTCGATAAGAGAGAACTTCTTTTCCAATCACACAAGTCTGAGATCTTCTGCACGTAATGAGACTTCCAGTCCAGGAAAGCTTTCATTCATCGATTAAAGCCCCATCTCGCGACATGAATGACAACCCCTTTGAAGAAAAGCCTCAGTTCTAACTCAGTAGGTGGCTGATTCCGGCAAAACCTGCTGTTGTGATCAGTGCTGGGTGAACAGCAACGTAGCCTTCTCCCGAATAGCCTCAAGTTGGTACGTCTGCGTGAAACCTGGACGCTCTTGGAGGCCACAACCAAGTCTGTGGTTCATCGACAGCCTGCGGGGTTAGCCCAGAAATCGTTCGGGGTGTAAGGGGCTGGCCCCTAGGCTTGTTCAACGTAGAGGTGCCGTCGATTGACTATTCTAAGCTGAAGAGGAAAAGGGACTTTACAAGGGTGGACGCCTAGCTACGGAGATACGTGGTCGGGCTAGGCGGTGTGCTGCGGCAGAGTAGTGGACCCGGCGGAGCCGGATCTGGGTAACTGCTCCGGCAAAGCCGGAGATCTCGGCCGGGCTCTAGCCCGTGACACGGGGCTTCTCCATCGCTCCCAAGCAGTAGCGTGCTATTTGTACGCATCAACAAAACGGCCTACTCTTTCCTACATTCCGTACTCAAGCTGGAGTGCGAGCTCCGTTCTAGTCGTCTCAATATCGCCAATATCATTCATGATCCGAGTCGTGTGGGAATGTACAATGCGTCACATATCACATGCGAGTGTAGAGAGCGTCGGCGCAACGGGAAGTGCTCGGTACTTGGTGTGGGCACATGTGCATTTTCTCTTGATCTGTGTGCTGTGGACTCTTAGAATTGAACATCACGTTTCGATCTCTTTCTTCCCCCGTTCCCGGTTCAGGCCAGTGAGGAGTGAATTTTGCCACGGGAATTGATGAGGTGAAGCTGAACGCAACAGGACGGTCGAGACCATAGCTCGGGTCAGATGACGGTCTCTCATTTGTCATCTCACCTACAATTGTCGACCGCTGGCAGTCACATCAACAAACTGTGTGAGAACAACAAAGTTCACATCTAGGACGTTGTTGAATATCTATCGCGCTCTAAAAGATGAAAACAGCTTCTTGATAAGGCTTGTACTACACAAATCAGCACCAGTCTTCTCATTTGGCTTGCCCTAAGAAGCAAGCTGCGGCGTATATGAGGCCTGCGCTACACTGACATAATAATCGGATGGATCACCTGCTATCAGCGCCATATTTCACGGCGTACATGCTAGCTTTGGAGGACCACGTTCACATTAAATATGATCGATCAGAAAAGAATGGGGCATGCGACCCCTGACTGCTCATTGTTTCGGTGTCTATGCTGCGACTCTGACAGAGCCATCAACCCTGACTTCCGCCCCAACTAGGGGCAGGCGACCATAAAGCCAACTGAAGTGCCTTAAAACCAGCCAATGGGGACGAGCCAGCTCTCTTCCCAAACGGCATGACACCAGAAGTGTGTAGTTCAGGGCGTTGGATCTTGGAGATGAGAATCAGGGCACAGCATTTAAAAGCAACCAAGTAATCATGGCTTAACAACGAACTCCGCACTGGCTGACCACCTTCAGACTGTGACTGATCCGCCTCTAATCCCAGCTAGCATTCATGGAGCAGTTGAAAACGGGGTTTCCGACATATAACGAGCGACAATTTGGACAACCCTCACGGGTGCGCCCGACCAAAAGAAGTAGCAGAACCTGAAGATAATTCGAGTCACAACACGTAGACATGCGTCGAATGCTCACCCATGTCCTACTCTTCCGTCTTGTCATAGTCTTTCCTCCCTTGGCATGTCGGTTCCAAGTGCATTTCGGAAAACGGCGAGCAAGCTTCTCGATCTCCGAGTGGCGCGAGTTTATAAGTTAGACGGAGGTAAGTTGAGCTCGAAAGAGGCGGGATCATTTGGGGCGCTTAGGCTAAGAGGAACTGGAGAAATCTGGGGATTCTCGTCAAAATAGTAAAATAGCTCTTCGCTATGACTGTTATTTATGGGCTGGCACCGTTCGCGAAACGAGCATTGACTCCAGAGCCAGTAGCTTCACCGCTGAAGTGATTCAATTTATTAGCGAAATTCTCACTGCCACCTTATAACCAGCCAACTCTGGCATTTGCATTTTACCACTCTCCACAGGTGGCCATAGAGGTTTCTCTGCACAGGTATCCTGCCGAATATCTCAACCACCACGAAAGCGACAGCAACAGCCGCAAGCGCAAGCGGGCACCGACATCGACATCGCCATGGCACCGTCTGCCCTCGCCCCCAAAAAGTCCCAACATGGACACGACTATGCAAGAATACTACGATGACGAGCCCGCCGAGGATGACGCCAACGCCCAGAACACAAACTCATCGCAGCCGTCGGCACCCCTCCCGGACCCCAATTCCACCCCGAGGGCGCCAAAACAACAGAGGACGATGGGGACGATAGCTTCGGAGGCCGCTGTATCGGATGCAGACTCGAGAAGCGTCACCACGACCTCCTCTATCAACAGCTCAGCACATTCCCTTGGGACATCAGCTTCCACGGGGAAGAAGCGCCCGCGCCAACCGAGTCCACGGAAACAAAAAGCCGTCATGAGCCTGGAGGATGCCATCGAATCTGTCAGCTTCGGGAGTGGCATGGACCGACCTATTCTGTTAGATGAACTCGAGAGCCGCATAGAGACTCTCGCAGAGGGCAGTGGAATTGTGTCCCCCACACACAAGGTCGGTTCTATTCCCCGCCTCATCTGTCTGACTTAGTCGCCTCAGTCACCTAACCACTATCTTTCCACAGAACTCCCGAGTTTCCCAGGCGCAGCGCAGTCGACAGTTCAGCTGGGTCAAGAACAAGTCTTTCGCCCGTATTCCCCCGCGTCATGCTGCCCAGGAGTCAACACCCCTGTCTAGCCGTGATCAACTGGGACCTACGCCAACTGTCGAGTGGGTCAAAGAGATATGGCGACAAGCCGATGATGCCGAGAAGATGGGCCATCTCGAGGGCCACTGGAACTGTGCTGTCCATTATCCTTTGCTCTATGCCACCCTCCGCCACTTCCAGCAGATGGGCGTCTGTAGCTGGTGCGCCTACCTCCCCACCCCCCACCCTCCCTCTTGGATTCTCTTTTCTGACTGCAACTACCTTAGTACCACGGCCCAGATCCACGCAGACTACGCTCGGTTCGATAAAATAGCCCATCATACCAAGAGGGTCGACTTCTGCGTTTATGTCAAAGACGACTCCCCCGAGCTGATTGCTACGACTCTCGCTTCCCCATTCCAGTCCATCAATCACACTCTCACCGCTGGGCTCCTCCAGCGCCCCATCGCACTCTCAGTGGAAACGAAGCTCACAGGGCATGACTGGACACAGGCACAGAACCAGATGGCCGCCTGGCTTCTCGCGCACTGGGATATGCTGGATGACCTCGTCACGCGGGTCAGGGGTGGTGTAGTGGTTCCCCGGACTGGAGACGACGCTCGAAGGCCGAGGCCTTCGCCAGCGGCAGCCGCCGGGCTGACGCTTTTGCCTGGGATCATTGTGCAGGGACACGAGTGGTACTTTGTTGCGGCGACACGTGCCGCGAATGGGAAAACCAACCTTTGGCACAAAATCCCAGTTGGATCTACGCAGACAATTGAGGGGATCTACAAGGTGTTTGCAGTGTTACAACTGCTTGGGAATTGGATACAAGAGACGTACTGGCCGTGGTTTCAACGTGTCATCCTTCGCCTTGAATGAGGAGACAGACATGTTAATAACGATAATGATAATCAACGACGTTACGAATCACAGCCTCTAGGCGCACTGTTTCTCCCCAGTTAGGACATGAATGATGGAGTACGTGCATGATCTGAGGGAATATGGATTGCTGACTGCGAAGCTCATCAGCCTTGACGGTGGTACGGCGCCAGTCTCAGCGCATGTCGGCGTTTCCATCATAATATCTGCATCGGCAGGCCAATTCGATCCTGTAACCCTCGTCGAACAGCTTGAAAGCGAGACGAGAAGAACAAGGGATGGCACGGCTCCCCGTCGTGGAGTGCCCTCTTTTTCAATAGACTGCGTCCAGGCCTGCTCTATTAACTTGTAGCAGTTCCACGTCTTGCTAAGTGCCCCTGTTTCGGAGACAAGCAGCCGGGCCTACATCCGTGACAAGCCGAACCGCATTCTTATTTTCATTTAAAGAGACAGCAACGAATAGCTTCAGGAATTCCACTCAAAAGTCCCCACTGAGAAACCCCGAGTCTCCCACGTCACCATGTCCAGCTTCCGGGGACAAGACACCCCGCACACAGACAACCGTGCTGCTTCTACCGGTGATGTCTTTGCGATTTCAAACCTGCACCGGTGTGTCACAGCACGGAACTCAAGTCATATACGTGGCCTTTTTTGGATGAAATCTTACCGCCGTGTGACCTGACCTGAATGTCGCAAATGCTCGCAAATATCTATGCCTGCGACAAGACGCCAGTTTCTCCAGCCACCGCCCACTTCGCTGCGGCAGAGAGCGATCGCTAGCCGGATATTTGCGAGATATTGAACCGGGGCTCACCACTTTCCTGTCGCCCCGAACAGGACCAAGGGAATTGCCCGTTCAACCGCGCTGCTGTTCTTCTTCAACCAAGAAATCAAATGCGCCGTACTGATAAGTTTGCTGGTTTATGACTCGAACCAGAGACACCGAATCGCCCCGAGAAAGATGACGTTAGTTCACCGAACAGTTTCATAAACCCTTCACTCAGCCCTAGCCGCCGAGACAAGGCAACTCAGCACTTAGGCAGGCACATCGCTATCTCCAAGATAGATGGCTCACTGACATGTGGAATTCCAGCATTGTTGGTGCCAGCATGACCATCAAGTGGCCACATGAAGAAAAGGGGCAGGGACCCCTAAAATGGGAGCTATGCATAGGTGGCCATAGAGGTTTCTCTGTGAGCCATCCTGGCCCTCGAATATTTCCCCGTGAGAGTCATACGGCAGTCAACAAGGTGCGCCTCCAGGCGGCAAACTGCGAAGAGAAAAAAGGTTAGAAGGGAAGAAAGGTGGGAGCTATGCTCACAAGGACTTTTTTGAATCCTCGCAACCGCAAAATGAACAAGCTACCAATCAACTTTTGCCGTGTTTTATGCAGACCAGCATGGATGAGTTTGAAGTTACGAAAATTTCGGAAGCAGCTGCAGTTTCCAGTATAATAGGGGCTTCGCACTAGTATGCATTAACATATCGCAAGCGTCTTCCTTTTATGGGTGTACGTTGCTTTTGTGACAGCATTTGGTGGTGTGCCTTTCCGTCTTGAACTTCAAGCGGCCAGGTTGGAGGTGCAACTTGCTTGAGACGCCAATCGCGCATGCTGTTACGCATAATTCGGCCGTAAAGGGATCCACCACCAGACTCAAGTGAGCATATTTTATCGTTTTCCACGAGGGGAGTTCATGGCCAATATACCCTGACGACCTCCATGGTAGGGGTTGTCTTTCAACACAACGGGTGTTTTGGTCAGTGTCTTTGACTTACGACCCTGAGTCTGACTGATGCGGCAGGAAATTTAATAGGCGAAGAGCCTACGAAGGATCTGGCCCCTTTCCACCGAATGTTCTTGTTGCCCCTTTTTCCAGCGAGTTGGTGTGGCTTACCGAGTCGCTTCGTGCGACCAGGAAGGAAAAGGCAAGACCGATCACGTAGAGACATGAATCACATGCTTGGTTCAGTCAGTACGAACGCTAGTTCAGCGACGTATTCTCAGCAAGATTGCAACCCTGACTCATAGCGCTTTTGTCAATTTCGCTGCATTGTCCAAGCTTGTAGTATGACGATTGACGATATGGGACGTGAGATAATATCCTTTTGCCGAATGGAATAAAAGGCAAAGAACGAACCGTCGTTCAACATGCGGGTTAGGGGAGGCTACAACTCCAATAACAATGGGCTACTCTCAGTCTGGTGAGGCTTGCTTCCTCATGAAGACTATGGTTGGGTGTGAAGGATATATGATTCCATAGCTGACGATTGGTATTCAGACTTTTGTTTGTTGAACTGTGGCAGAAAGAAGTGCTACTTCTGGCTCCACGCTGAGGTACATTTGGGTGACAGTGGCTCACCATAGAGTGGTAGAGTTGTATGGATGAAAAGCTGCTGAAAGAATATTGTCAAGAACAAAGCTTGCGACAGTTGCACTTGAAAATACGTCGCTGAAGATGTGACTGGATCCAAAATAGCAGAATCTTGTCAATCGCAAGCTAGCCGGATGTTCCTAACATAAGATATAGGGAGGGGGCAGTCAGTAGACAAGGCTTCTTGATTACATCTACCTCGGCACAGCCGAGGGACGAGTATTTTGAACGTCTCTCTACATCCTTCACGCTATTTGATCATAGTGGTAGAATTGAAGCAATCAATCATCTTTCCAATGGCGGCCGGTCACAGGAATAGAAACTCATGACAGGACCGAGTAGTTCGAAGTCTTACATGAGTCGCGAGAGCCAAGAAGCCTCTATAAGCTAGTGGATACACTGTCCAAGTGCTTTTCACTCACTTTGGGGCTCACTTAAAAGTGGTCGCTTTTAATGTTATAAAGTAATGCTTAAGATAAGTAAGGTGATAAAAGTAAGTAGATTCGGACGTATTACTCTAATAGTTTCTATTTAGTTCTGCACACGGCTGCTAATTTAGTTAAACAATTCTAATAGTCTGTGTCGTCCCTTGGCATTTCCTCTTCCTCGTTTCTAACTTGTGTGATCTGAGGTTATCCAAAGGCAGTGGCACGCCGGATCTGGCGAGCGCTGAATGCGAAATGCTAGATTTGATGCCCCAATCCCTAACGGGTCCATTATCTGAAAACCACGAGAAGCCAAAGGCTTCGGCGAACCATGGATGGTTTGCCAGAGAGCTCTTGGCGCCTGTATTCACCCCGTCTCCGTCGAAAGCTAGGGGAGCTTCGGCGATGACCGACCGTGATGTGTCGAAAGACTCGTCTGGATGCGGGGAGTCGGGGTCACACCTCTCGTCTTCGCAAAGATCAGGGTCGTTTACGCATAAAGGTCTGGACGAAACAGCAATGACCAAGACACCGATTCTCCGAAACACCAGCTCTGATTTTTCGGGGGCCAAGACCAAACAGTGGACGGCCTGATGAATCCTCGAAGCGCCTTCCCAAAAGATTGGCAGTACGGGGACCTTGGAAGCGATCTTCCACGGACCCATCTCGAGATAACGTCGCATATCTGGCCAGTTCCTCGTCCAGCGGTTGTCCATTGACAGCTTGCATCCCTCACGGGACAAATGATTCCGCTCCACATAAGCAAGCGGACCTCGAAGAACGACCATCCCGGTAAAGTCAGAAAATGAGGCGGGGTACGTCGGCGAGGCCTTGATAGACAACAGGCGAATGCACGGGTGTACTAATTCCTTCCTACGGTTCGTGAAACCTTCCAGAGGATGCCATAGCTTGTAATGAATCGGAACCGTGACTGAAGCCCAAGACCACGATGGGGCAGTAATGTCGTTGCAACTCTTACTCTCGACGGTGGTATGGTCGCAGAACCACATGAGTGAGCGGACAACGTCCCCTTCACACATACCCAGAACACACTTCTCATTCAAGACAGCTGCTAGGCATTGCACCACACCCTCAATAGCTATGACTCGGTCACTGACACGCGAGAACTTTCTTCTTGTGTAGACCGTGAGGATCCTTCTCCAGGTGAGATGAGTGTCGGGCCAAAGATCCTCGGAGAAATCCAGGTTCCTGGTGAGTAGCTGTTTCTTGGCCTTTCTCTCATCGGAGTCTCGAAAACCAGGTGAATAATCACCCCGTAAGCCGGAGGGTCTAGTGTCAGCTGCGCTAAGACGGCAACAATCCCAGAACAGACCGCTCCTCGTGATACTCAGGACTCTTCTTGACAGTAATCTCTCTTGGAAGGTCCAGCCTCGTTGGTCGAGTTCACTTTCGGGCCTGAATGGACAATTCCCAGTAGACTCGAGCCAGCGGTAAATGGACTCGGGGCTTCTCTTGCCAATTTCAGAAATCTTTCCTGTTATAAATGGCCTTAATGCTGCCCTAGAGGCTTCTTCGAGAGTGCAATTCTGCCGCTCGCTTCTGCAGGGCTTCGTCGGTACTTGATGATGCGTACTGGGCATTCGTAGCTTCTGGTCGGTTCCGTCGCCAAAGCAGAGCGTCAGTAAGGCGTTGACGTATACCGACGCCATCTTGGAAGCTTCCGTGTGCCAGTCACCCCCCTTTCCCTGCATGATACACTAATGCGCAATGCGTCAGGAAGACCAAGATAGCGTTCAAAGTACGGCAGTAAGAAGCTTACCAAGACATCAATCCATATGTATCTGAAGCCCAACATTCTTGCTGCTGTGAAAGCGTCGCAAAAAACGCGTGGAAGGTCTGCGGTTGGGAATCCATCCAAGAAACGGCTTTCCGTGGCTTGGTGGAGCTGCTGATTCATGTCTGGATTATCTGGCCACCGATAGCTGACAGCGAGATATTGGGGTTTGTGAAGGCGACTTGTCTCGACTATATTGATCTCCCGCGGGCAATCTACCTTTTCAATAGTGTGTTGTTCTTCTCGCATCTGATCCGTTAGAATCCTTACGTAAAGAAGTGATCCAGGCAGCCGACTTCCGTGTTACACGAGTGGTGGCGCAAAGTGCCAAGATTGCTCCGGAATTATTGATATTCCGCTCGGAGAGGTTTGCCTTCCGCCGAAGCGAGGGATACGAGAACAATAGGATAACAATGAAAGAACAATGAAGACAACAATCACTCACCGCCTTTAAACATTGGTCGACATGTTATGGTCGATTTCACCCTCGCCACCTTTGACGCAAGTTGTTGCGTTCATTCCTCCACCCTCTTTTCATTGACACGAGTTCGCTGAATTATATTGGCATCATTCCAACTGGGAGTTGGTTTGAATGTGACAGTCTTTGACACTTGCTGGAAGCTAAGACAGCTGAAACCATATGCAGAATGTCAAGCCCGGCAGAATACACTGATGATGTTGACAGCTGTCTCGTGGCATCGGATTCCGGCTCGGAATTTTCGAGGACAGGCTCTGAGACAGAGCACAGCAGCTTGCCGTTTTCGGCTCTGCGACTCTCTGTCAAACGCGCACCTTCAAGACCACCTCTGCAGATTGAGCTTTGTTTCCATAACGATTGGCCTGATTCCTCGGCCAACTCGATCATCACGGTGCATTTCGGAGCGAAAGAATCAGCATCTGGAAAGCCTTACATCAGAGTTGACCAACTGGATCGCGACACCTACCATGTCACAGCCAGCAACTTATCTCCATCACCGGGCGGTCGGGACCTACGAAGAAATTCCGATGAGCTTCAGACTCATGATGCACTCACCAACATGAACGGTCAAGGTGAATAGAAACCATCATTTCTTACAATGCGAGCCAACGTGTCAATGACAGACACAAAGCGAAGGAGCCGCTGGCAAGAGAAGCAACATAGACTAATGCGATACGTTCTAGGAGCATCGCAAGATGCACATCCAGGGGAGGACTCTCCTACTGAGCCTCAAATCAACTTTCGCGTCAGCATTGGCAGCATCGGCCTGTACCCCGGCGGAGATAGTGTCGTTGACTTCTTCTCTCCGGACAGGAGAGTGGGACTTTTTCGATTGATTGTCTGTATGGTATCATCAGTATGGCCGACTATCTCAGAATTCACCGCACGGGCGTGTACGTACGTTCGCCAAAGACTGAGCTTGTACTTGTGTCTTCTCGCGCTGCTCGGTGGACTCTCGGCCTTAACTTTTGCTACTCGCAATGGCATACTTGACTGGATACTTGGCTGGACAACAGCTAAACTTGCAACTCTTGACCTGTTTCAAACGAACAACCACCTCGAGCTCATCACCGCCAGCGTACCTCGGGCTGTGCTGTTGGGCGACCCACGTTTCGACTGGGACATTGATGATTTTGGTCCCCTGTTCGCGTCATCCGACGATCAGCAGAACTTGACTGTTCCACCGCCGGATCAGTCGTGCCGCAGCTCGCATGGCCTATATGTGCCGGAGGCGTACTTCGTCCGTGACCTGGCTGCAGCCCTCCCAATGCCGTGTCTCCATCTCGGACAGATTGCAGACCATGGACCAACGTCTTTCCGCTTCACGTCAGGCTCAAGCACGCAGCTCCGCTGGGCGACTCTGGGGAGTAGTTTTCTCTCTCCGCACGATGCTCTGCCGACCATAGAGCCTGGCTCCAATCTTTTTCCGCCGGAATCTAGTGAGCCAACTGCTCGTCCAGGGTCACCTTATCTGATCAAAGATGTCGACCCTGGCCTTGTCAAGTTGTCAGAAAACATCCACAAACTCACTGGGGCATTGAAAACGACCAACTCAAGAATCAAAGCAAACTTGCAGAACGCCTGGCTTGCGCGGGGGTCTCAGCGGTTACGTGTTGCCATGTCCAGCCAGCTCAAGGTGCAAAGGGCACAAATGAACTCTTCATACGGAGGTGCCGATCGAAGCCGACTTGCCCGCATACGTGTCGAGCTGGAGAAGAACGGAGATTGGGTCCGCAATGCGGCCAATGTTCCGCTGTCTACCACGGTCAATATCGCCTCAAGCGAGGCAACTCACCCCCCCGTCGGTGGCAATCCAGGCTCAAAGAAGAAGCTTCAGTACGACACGACCGGGCTTCCCGAACACTTCAAGTCTCGATGGGTGAAACACGTGTCCGCTAGGTCGCAGACGTCCGCAAGTATCAGGCCAACTGCGTCTATTGCGAGAGATCAAGCTTTCTATGACATCCAAGATCGGCCATTGCGTCGTCAATTTTCGCAAGCACAATTATCCAACAACACCGCACAAGATCTGCTGGCTCTCTTGACGAGGGTTGTTGAACTCCGCTCAGCCGACCTCGACTCAGTTAAAGAACGACACGACGATTCGCGTCACGGAAACGACGTCATAGCATATGCAGACCTCCTCGACAGCACAGTCGCCGCAGTACGGGAGCTGCTGGACCGCGCCTCCCAGGTGGAGCGAAGCTTTCCATATCATCCGGGCTTTGGAAGGTACCAAGTTGACATATCTTGGCTTCAAAGCGACATCTCGGGTGTACACAAATTTACACCTTTTCTGAAAAATGTCGCTCTTCCCAGGTTGGTGATCATGGGTCGCCGCGCGAGACACGGCGCGGAACTTGTACAACAAGCCATGGCCTTGCAGTCACAGTTGAAATCGAGAATCCCCACCAAAGCGATAGACTGGGCGACATCCGAGTTTCTCTTCGTCTTCCCTCACATCCGAGATCTGTTTAGCGACACTGTGTTCTTGGATCGATGGGTAGGCGCTGCTGAAGAAAGCGTGAGCAACGCAATCGAATCGCTTGAAGCCCAATTCTTTGCCAACCTAGCGGCCTCAGAGAGGCGGTTCGGAAAGACAGCACCAAGCATAATCTACAGCAGCTTAGGGCCGGATGACACACGAGAAGATCCCTACGGTGAAGATGTCAAGTACTGGCGGTCTCTTTAATGTCGTACGGACTGTTCCTGGTGTGGAATGAAACTGAAAAACGAACAATGGCTTTCTATGTGATTGGTAAGACGTTAGTGTGGGTTTGTGAATGGTTCTTTCCTCCTGATACGTAGGTAGCTGATTGAGTCCTATGAAGCCTTCGCTTGGTTGAATGATTCATTGTTTTATTCTTATTTCTTTGCAAAGATTGTTAGATTTAATGAGTGGTTGATCCAATTTGTATGAAGTGGAATCAGCAGAATGTACATGGTGTAGTTGTGTGGCACGGGACGCGCGACAAGTCTTTTTTCCAGTTCCTTTCGCATCAGGTTTAATACCGACCCGGAGGCCAAATATTCTGTTCCGTTTCATTATCAGACTAAACATAACCTAATCGTGCAGTGCTTTAATCGACATACACGATACTTTATGATACACCCTGAGTGGAATAGACTCATTTTCGGTCAGTTGATTCAAACCACCGGTTTGAACAGGCTCGTATGATGCGTAACTATTTCAAAGACTACTTCATCCGCACATTGTCTCCCGAGGCTCGCAGGCTACAGTCCCCCCTGAGCATCAACCCTGTCTCTTCTTCTCGTGACGTTCCAACCACCACCGAAGCCAGTTGTCCATTTTGTTTCTGTTACCTTCCATGTCGACAGGTGGAACGACTGGGCGGAGCCTCTTCCTCTCAGCTTCCATATCAACAGGAGGGAACAATGGGCGTTGATTTGCCGTTTCACCCATGTTGGAAGGTGAGCCGGGAGTCTGCTGCTTTGCCTGACTGATGCTAGGATAAACAATAGTGTCTGGGTAGGCTTTGGCGGGCATGTGATCATCAATCACTGGTGGGGCGAGGGTGCTGGGGAAACTTGAGTATTTGTTCCGGGCCCGGATCTGAGGGAAAATAGACTGTTGCAGAATAGACTGTGGCTTCCGGACTTCTGGGCGAGGCGATGGGTCAGCAGCGACGTCAGAATGCTTCTTGACTTGGTTGGTGATTAGCGTCATCTCAGGAGCAGATAGTGCATCTCCGAAGACGCTGCTTTGTCCAAGACTGCTGGTTCCATGATGTACTGTGTGCTCAGGGTGGTTGCCTTTGGGATCAACTGGGTCGTTTGTGTTTAAGCGACCCTGAAAGTCCCAGAGGTTACCAGGGTCAGGCTTGCTGGTGCAAGCGTGGGTGAAAGGTTGGACAGCTGCATCCAAAATGTCTGCCTTGGCTGTGCCTGCAGCGGGTCCGAGTGAGCGTTGAACTACGGGCATTGTTTGAGAGCAAGGCAGGGGATTGAGGAAGGGAGGATCTGGACGAGGCTTACCGAGATCAGGTTTTGTCTGGTTCAATGCCTTGTTCGCAACAAGCTCCTGTGAGTCCTCGACGACAACAGCGGGTTCCTTCGAATCACAAGCGGCATTCGGAGTCGAAAGATCTGCAACAGGCAATTTAGAGTCCTTTTGCTTCTGATCTAATTCCGCAGTTGCAGTGTAATTCTGCGATATGTTGCTGTCCTAGGTTGAGGCATCTGGGACAGTCGGGGATGAATCAACAGGTTTATCCTCAGGTGGGTCTAACTCACTCGCCCATCGCTTGAGGTCAGTCAAAAGCTTCCGGGCAGATGGGTCGCTCTTCTTGAGCCACTGATCCTAAAAAGGAAGCTCTTCTCCGTCCGACACTAGCGCCAATCGCTGCGCATAACAAAGTAAACCCACCTTAATGATCTCAGAGAGTAGGACGCTGTGGTAGTCTTCTTTCTTACGCTCTAGAACCACAACTAAGCCTTGCAGCTCTTTGCAGCGCTGCCGACGAAGTGCAAGTCCCCGTTACATCTTAGGAGGGTCCTTCGTGCCGTTACGTTCGATGGTCACAAGCGGCAGGGACCGGGATTTCTTCTGTTCCATCAGGCCGCCCTAAAAAAGAGGGAAGTCGCCAACAATGATCAAATGAGAATAATAGACAGAGGGCACAGCCTGCGGGATGGAGAGGTTTCTGGTGGCGGAAATCAGAGACAGTATATGCGGCTGGTAGGGGTGTGTCTCAATCATACTCCAGTGACAGCAGTCTTTATCGTCAGCTTTGGCAACGTTTGTTTTATTGAGACAGAGACGCTAAGACGGTAGACCAACAAGGTGCAACTGTGTAAGCATGTTTCAATTATCAGATTTGACAATCCTCTGGGGCGTTTCATTCTCTTTGTAAGGTGCTGTGCATGTTTGATTGGACCAAAACCCATAAACTCTTCCATGAACGATTGTTGTCTCAAACTGCGTCAGACTATCCTGATGCCGCCTCATTCTAGTCCTGAGCGCTTTCATCCTTCTCACAAGTCACCCGCCACTTAGTTCTTTGGCCACCGTCCAGGCCTCTGTCTAAGAATCAACTAGTATAGATAGCTCTAGAGCGGAAATTTAACATCTCATTCGCCACCAAGTTGACCAATCTCAGATACTGTTCCACCTCTTTATCGGAGGACAGGCCTTCAGCTGAGGCCTTACCACCCGCAGAGGTCCAGGCTTCAATAATAGCAGCCTCAGCTGCCTCTACAGATAATCCGCTGATGAAGCCACTCTGATCAAGAGGCCAGAAAGGGGGTTAAAAGGGGTCAAGTCCAAGAAGCGAGAAGAATGTTTTCTCCTCCATATAAGCCGGAAACGATATGGAGAGGCGACGCAAAAGGTGACAGAGCTTCTGATGCACTTCTTTATCAACTATATTTCATATTCAAGGTTAGAGATAAGCTGAAGGGTCTCAGATGTGTGAATATGCCTATGAAGGGACGACTTCTGCACGGGACTTACTAACCTGAGCTTTTCAGTGGGAGCGGAATAGGTGGGCTTTCGAGCCACAGGTTCAGATAACCCCAGATGCCTGCTGCATTGTCACGGGCTAGACCCCGGCCGAGATCTCCGGCTTTGCCGGAGCAGCTACCGAGATCCGGCTCCGCCGGATCCACTATTCTGCTGTAGCACACCGCCTAGCCCTAGTATGCTTTACTGCTGCTAGGCGCCTATCCCTGTAAAGTCCTTTCTTCCTTCTTCAGCTTAGAATAGTTAATTGACGGCACCTCTACGCTGAATAAGCCTAGGGGCCAGCCCCTTACATATTCTAAGCTTAACAACAAAAGACGCTATATGAAACCTCATGAGAGTGATATGATGATTCGCTAGAGGGTAGTGTAAACGAGAAGACGCTATATGGAACCTCATGAGAGCGATATGATGATTCGCTAAAGGATAGCGTAATGAGAAGATGCTATATGGAACCTCATGAGAGTAGCATGATAGATCTGCTAGAGGGTAGCATAAACAACGCGATAAATACTGAGATTAATCGCTGGATTAACGAAGCAGTTAACGTAAGCGTCCGTCCTCTTTAGGACTAGATAGCCTAGCAGACGGCCTAGATGACGCAGCTCTTAACAGCTCTGAATAGGCTTATGTCAACAGATAGAGCAACCCCTATGCTGCTTGCGAGCAGCATATTAACCCTATCTACAGCTGATATAACTATATAGGTAGTGAGCGATAGTATAATGATAGCAGCTAGAGGGCGGAAGAAATATTAAATACTAAACCTACTAAAGTTTAGCAGCATATATAAAGATTTCTAATATTAGTTCCTAGAGATAAAGGGAAAGATATAAAGAGATAGGGAGGCTTTTAACTATGATGCTAATATATTCACATATATCTACGTAAGGCTAGAAGGCACAGCTTAAATAATAGCGTCACCCTACTACGCTTAAGGCAGAGCAGATAGAGTGGAATCCTCTAATTACTTTATATAATACCTTAAGACTCACTATAGAGATCCTAATGCAGAATCTAGGGCACTAGATAGGCTATATACTATCCAACAGAAGGAAAACGAAAGCTTTACTATATTCCTCCTAAAGTTTGAGAAGGAGTTAGCGGAAGGCGGAGGAGGATACTAGGCAGACGCAGTTAGAATCAACTATCTAAAAGGAGCCCTGAACTCCACTCTGTGGGACTATCTAATTAGTGTAATTAATCTCCTAAAAACCTACCTAGAATACACCTAGGTCCTTATAATAATAGGGTTAGGGCTAGATAGTAGGACCTACTAGGAACATCATAAATAATAATAATACTAAGATATTAATAGAGACACCTTTATAGCTGGAGTCAGCTGGACTAAGGAGCCTAAAAGAGCTGCAAAGTCATAGCGCTATTATAGTAACTCTTCCTCATCAGAAGATAACCTAAAGCCCTAGAAAAATAACTATAAATACTATAACTGCAATAAGATCAGCTATATTACTATATAGTGCCCTAAGCTAAGATGTTTAAGGCCTAAGAAGGTTAAGAAGGTTAAGAAAGCTAAGAGGCGAGAGGAGAGCAGTAATAGTAATGCTATAGAGGAGCTAGGAAGCTCTGAAGCTGAAGAGAGCTTAGGAAAAGAGTAACTCTAACGTAAAGTTAGGCGTTAGAGGCTAAGCTTAGTGATATTATAGAATAGAAGCAGTTTAAGCATTATATAAGCAGTAAATCAGCAGTAATCACTACTTATATATCTAAGGACACTTAAGCAGACGCCCTAGTAGATACTAGGTGCAATCTATACGCCCTTATTAACCATAACCTCACCTATAAGCTCTGCCTACTAGTAGTAAACCGCTCTGAGCGGCTGCTAGGCAGCTTTAGCGACACTACAGGCGCTACAAAAGCAATAAGTATAGTCGTCTTTAACCTTAAGCTGTGCAGTTATAATGAGAAGATCTTTATATATACTATATATAGCTTTAGTGACAACCTATTCCTAGGGAAACCTTAGATAGAGAGGAACTATATTCTATATAATGCTGCTGCATAACAGATATAGCATAGGAGGGGTGGCGTAGACCTACGCTTAAAAGGCGAAGAAGAACCAGATTAAGTAAGGGAGATCAGAGCTGCGCGTCTCCTTCTAGGAGCCCCTTTCACTACGCTCTATAAGAGAGCATAACGAGACACCAAACAAACTGCAGGATATAAAGTCTAAGCTATCAGCTTAGCAGATATACAGAAGGCCCTTAAGAAGAAGACTGAGAAGGCAGATCTAAAGGCCCTCCTTCCGCTAGCTATACTAGCTGAGTTCTATAAGCTGTTCTAACCTAACAAAGCTACTAACCTTCTATTATATCATCCTAGGGTTAACCATAAGATCCCTATTAAATAGGATAGCAGTAGTAATAAGACTATACTACTATAGGGGCTGCTCTATAGCATATCATGAGAAGAACTCCTCATCCTCTGAAAAACCCTATAAGACCTACTGGATAAAGGCTTTATCCACGCCAGCAGCTCAGAGGCATCAGCATTAGTACTGTTCGTATGTAAACCAAGGGGAGGGATACGCTTTTATGTTAACTACTGCGCCCTTAATGAACTCACTAAGTGCGACTGATACCCTCTCCCCTTAATCCAAGAGATACTACATACTATTAGTGCTGCTAAGTGGTTTATAAAACTAGATATGGTTGCAGCGTTCTATAAGATATAGATTACTAAAGGAGAGGAGCATAAGACAGCCTTTAGGATAAGATATAAGCTATTTGAATAGCTAGTTATACCCTTTAGGCTTATAGGAGCCCCTGCTATATTCTAACGATATATCAATAGAGTGCTTTAAAAGTACTTAGATGATTTTGCTACAGCATATATAGATAACGTACTGATCTACTTAAACAGCTCACAGCAAGACTATAAAGTAAAGGTTAAGCTAGTACTACAGAAGCTTGCTCTTATAGGGCTCCAGCTAGACCCTCATAAATATGTATTCTCTGTGAAGACAGTTAAGTACCTAGGGTTTATTATCACTACAGGAGTAGGCATCTCCTGTAATCCTGAGAAGCTGAAGGTAATCAAGGAATAGGCTGCGCTAAAGAAGGTTAAGGGAGTTAGAAGCTTCCTAAGGTTTGCAAACTACTATTAGATCTTCATCCCAGCATACTCAGAGATTGCTGGACCCCTTATATCTCTTATAAAGAAGGGTATCCTATTCCACTAGGGTAAAGAGCAGGAAGTAGTATTCTAGGAGCTTAAGAGGATCTTTACAGCTAAGCCTATCCTATATCACACAGTAGCATACTACTTACAGCAGCTGAATACTGCCCAGTTAACTACTTAATCCATAATAAGGAGATATTAGCTATTATTAGCTGCCTATAAGCATAGAGAGCAGAACTGCAGAGCGTTAATAAGTTTAAGGTTCTATCTAATCATAAGAACCTAAAATACTTTATAATAAAGCAGAGGCTCACAGAAGGATAAAGCTGATAGGCAGAAGAGCTATCTCAGTATAACTTTGAGATATAATACCAGCTAGGAAGTGAAGCAGTAGTGCTAGACGCACTCTCTAGACGCAAACAAGACGTACCTACGTCTCTAGAGGACGAGCGCAAACAAGGCTAGATTCTCCAGCTTCTTCCCAAAGTAGCCCTTACCTCAACGCGTACATAACGCATAGAGGCAGCCCTATCAGTGCTTATATTCACCAACAATAAGAAACTACAGCAACTCTAAGACCAGACCTAAGGGAAAGACTAAGTCTACCAGCAGGTATATAATACTATGAAACAATAAGAAAGAAGCTTCCCTCCTAGCCTCAAGCTAAAGGTCCAAATTACTAAGTGTGAGATTAATAATAGTAACTAACTACTATTCAGAAACTATATCTAGGTACTAGGTAGTAAAGACCTAAATAGCAAAGCAAATACACTATAGACTCATATCATTTAAAGCACTTACAACTTAGTACTTAGTGGCCACCCTAGTAGAGATAATACCTTTGCGTTAGTTAGTAGACGCTTCTACTAGCCTAGCTAGTCACAGCTAGTATGACGCTTCTGCTGCAACTGCGATAGCTGCAGGCGAAGCTACATCTAGAGAGAGCATCAAAAAGGACTTTTAAAACCTCTACTAATACTATAGTATATATAAAGCAACCTTGCTATAGATTTTATTACTAACCTTCCCCTTATGGATAAGGGTGAGGGATACCTTTAGGTAATTATCAACTAGCTAAGAAAAGGCGTAACTCTTAAAACTATGGAAAGTATGGAAGCTGAAGCCTGCGCTGAATAATTCCTAAGTTGCTACTTCTGCTTCTATAGCGTCCCTTATTAATTATGAGATTAATTATGAGCGATAGGGGAAGCAACTGGATAAGCTGCTTCTAGCGATAGTTCTATAAGCTGTTAGGAATAGAATAGCAGCTTAGTACTGCATACTACCTACAGACTGATATAGGCCTGGAGAGGATGAATTAAGAGATCTAGGCCTACTTATGTAATTACGTTATATACTTACAGAAAGACTAGGCGTCTAAACTCCTAGCAGCTCAGCTAGCGCTATGTAACTGCGATAGCAGCGCTATAGGTATGAGCAGCTTCTTCTTAGAATATGGATACCACCTAGAGCCTATCTAGGTTTAAGAGGCAGACCTAGAAGACTATGAGGGCCCTTGCGAGGACCTAGTATGTAAGTTAGTAATAAGGCTCTAGGATGTGATAGATATAGCATAGTTAACCTTTGCCTTAATGTAGTAACACTATGAGGAGCTAGCCAATAGGAAGCGCTAGCCTATAGAGAGACTAAAAGCAGGCGATAAAGTCTAGCTTTATATAGGCTACTATAGGTCCCCTAGGCTATATAAGAAACTAGATTAGTTATACTATAAGTATACTGTTATAAAGGTTATCTCACTATATATAGTAGAGCTTAACATACTAATAGCTATATACCTATGCTTCTATATAGATACCCTAAAGCGTGCAGGTAACAACCCTTTACTTAGGTAAACACTAGATAATAAGCAGCTGCCCCTAATTATAGATAATAAAGGTGAGGAGACCTAGAATATAGAGAGTATTAATGCTGCCGCCTAGAAGCGTTGAGGGCGTAGGAGACGCCGTGAAGTGCTAGTTAAGTAGGAAGGATACATAGAGAGAACCTAGGAGCCTATTGAGACGCTCCAGAGGACAGAAGCAATAGAAGCTTACGAACAATATTACAGCCCTACGATAAAGCACGACGGAGACCTAGCTCTAGCGCCATAGACGCGCCACCAGAGGGGAGCAGGGAGGTAATATCACAGGCTAGAGCCTAGCTGAGATCTCCAGCTTTACCGGAGCAGCTACCGAGATCCAGCTCCACCAGATCCACTATTCTGCTGTAGCACACCGCCTAGCCCCAGTATGCTTCACTACTGCTAGGCGCCTATCCCTATAAAGTCCTTTCTTCCTTCTTCAGCTTAGAATAGTCAATCGACGGCACCTCTACGCTGAACAAGCCTAGGGGCCAGCCCCTTACATGCAAGAACAGCAGCAAAAATCGCACCATTGAGTGCGAGCTTCTGCCAAGGATTCATCGAAGAAATCTGGACGGCCTGGAAGGGGCGTACAAGAGGTAACAGAGGTGAGACAAAGTACTTTGGCAAGTCAGATGCGTTGACGAAACAAATGAGGTGGTTCCTAGTCAAAGAGCTTCAGAACGCTAGACACGTGCATAGGGCAAATGGGGTTTCTCGTCTCATTTAAATGAATCATTCTGAATTCATGAGGACGAAGATGCATAGATGATGAGCAAAAGCTGTTCCAGAGTCGCAGTCAAGTGGGAGTTGTTGTTGTTGTTCTATCTTCCGACGTCATCGCTAGGCTCAGATCGCTCCCAGGGAGACACCTGCAACCACTCAATACAGTGTCTTGTCTCGGCTTGAAAATATCCCCGCGAGACCATTTTCGTTGTCCAAATCCATGGGTTGATAACAATGGCTCGGCCAAAATATGTGACAGTTAGCCAGACAATATCATTTCTCACAACACACCGTTACTGAAACATTTGCTGATACATGAGCTTCGCACGTCATAAATTGTCATTTCCAAGTAATTACGAGCTTCACATGGAGAAATGTGCTTCTGGCCTCTTCCAATGCGTTCTACTTACATGCAGGTACATCAAGACACTGAATACAAATGGTCGCCCTACCCGCTGGCGGCAAGGCATACGGTCTGCATCCTACCGAGACATTCCATGTGGGAATAGACTTTCCACAGCTTCTTCGTCATAATCCAACAAGATACACTCTCATCTCCCATACTACAACACCTGGCTGCAAACCTGCATGTCCCACTGCCCACGTCATGGATCCAGACGACTTTTTTCTAGATGATGCAGAGGTTCGCGCCGTCCTTGACAGCATTCAACCCAGCGCCAACAAAGGAGCCCTGACCAGATGCACCAATCCACCGCCATTCATAGACGATGAAGAGCTGGGTCCTCTCCCGTTAGTTCCCGATGGCGATCCAATCATTGACCCTCCGGAGAGACACTCATACGCGGCGCCGGGCGCTGGACCCACCGTCACTCAGATCAACGGCAACATCGGGGTTCTCAATCTCAACAGTCGTTTTCCCGATGAGGAACCTGGTTTAGTTGGAGCGCTCCTCGACTCAGACACCTCAGACGTGACCTAGCCTGCACGTGGTGATAGTGCTGTTAGTAAAGTCGACACTAAGCCCCAATCTGGTGGGCTAGCCCACTTCGGGAGATTCACAGAAGGCGAGGGCAACGCTATGTGTCAGCTTGGAGAGTTTGCAGGCAGTCTGAATTTCCATCGTTTGATCGGATGTAGGGTGATTACTTTAGGCTTCTACTTCCGGGAGCCGTTGGTTAAACGGGCCGGACCCTTGTGGGACAAGTACATTGGCGCGGATCCTGAGCCCAAGCTTCCATCGCGACATGATTTCAGATCACAGTGTGTTTTTATGCCCCCTCTATCATTAGAACTAGCCAACCATATGCCTGTCGCTTTGGCGCAGGAGGGCCGAATACTCGAAAGTGCCAAAAGTGATGCGTCAAATTTACTGACGGATGGGATCAAGATCGTCGCTCCCGCTGTTGCTGAAAAGGCTTCACAGGCTATCAAGGCTGCGAAGGCCGCCAAACACTCATTGATCGGGCTTTACGTCGATCTTAAAAGTGATGTTGGCTTCACCCAGATGCGTTTGACCATTTTGCAGTCGGAGATGAAGACTTCAACAGCTGCGTCCATGGATCCAGGCAAACAATATGTCTGCAGCGCAGTGAAGTATCCGGGACGACAGGATGCGCTACTGAAGCGAGTCTCAGAGTTCAAAGCAATCTTGCAAGATGCCGAGACATCTCGGGTGACCTACGCCTCGCGCTTGGACGAAACCCGGTTGGTGGTGGATACCCTCAAATCCAGTGCTTGCGTCCTCCAAACTGGCGTGGAGCAGCAGCTCAAAGAAGGCACCATGTTACTGCCAAACACTCTGCAAGGCGATGATGCAATCGTGGAGGTGCTGGACGCCACCGGCTCATCTGCAGCAGGTCTGAGTGTCATCTGCCGTTCCGCAAAGTGGACAGCCCGCCGGCATGACCAGTCGCACCGTCTTGTGGAAGCAGAGCTTGACAAAATACGGAGAATGCTTTCAAGCGATGTCCCAAATTTTGAAAGACTCATCGTCAGCTTCCAAGACGGCGCTCACCCCGAGGCTGCTGCTGGGATCGAGGCTGCGATTGACGGACTCATCAGAGGTTATCTGACGTTGCTTCAGGACCACTTCAAAAATGGCACTGCGAAGTCTTAGACAGGCAGCAGGAGGAACAGTACCATGCATTTGGTGTAGTATTTCTTTGCGCTCAACGTTGGTTCAGAATCACTTCATCAATAGTGCTACGTAGTCTTAGACAGACAGCATAAGCAGCAGCACTGCGTATCTGGTGCTTCATTTTGTCTTTGCTAGTACTGTTGCTTGTGTCTAACACACCTCGATTCAGTCCTTTTGCCTGTGAAATTACGCCTGACATATTAGACTTGAGATGAGAAAGCATGGTTTTGCTGATGAGGTGATAATAGTAAAGATAAATATTTAGGTTAGAAAATCAGCTGAGAAAGACCTATCTCGTGTTGAGAAAACATTTCAAGAATGACCTGTTTAGCTCTCAGAAGCTGGTTGTTCTTTTGATCAGCAGTAAAGCTCTTCGAAGCTCCCACTGCTTATCTCACTCTCATAGCTCTAAGAAGCTGTTTTCCCTCTCATAGTAGTATGCAGCTCTTAGAAGCTCACCTCACTCTATAAGTAGTATATAGCTCTTAGAAGCTTATTTCACTTTACTACCCTAATAGAATGAAGCTCTCAGAAGCAAGTTCTAATTAGGTAATATAGCTCTTAGAAGCTAATTCTCTTAAATGAATAAAGCTCTTAGAAGCAACCCCTTTTAAAGTAGTAAGGCTCTCAGAAGCTGATGCTACTGGATGTAGTCTTAATGAGCTCTTAAGAGCTTCTATCCTTATGCGGGGTCTCTCTTGCCTCCCCCCTCCACTGTCTTCGCCCAGCTGATACTCTTAGCAGGTGAGCCGTTAAATTCTGCACATGACCACTGGCAGAGAACGCTCACAACACCTTCTGCGCACGCAGACGGACTTTGGCAACAACCAGCTGTTCCAGTGACATCACGCTGCTGTTTACCAACTTGATTCCCGCGCACTCGTCTGTAGCCCATACCTAAGTCCCTGAAAATGTGTAGACATTCGAGCGGTGAGATTTGTTCGATTGCCTTACAACTGCAATGCTTTTTCTTAGATGCTAATGCACGTACTACTAGACCCTCTGTGGTGTGTCGGTCTCCACCTACGCTTCCCATGTACAGCATCGGCGTCGCTTTCGTCTGTTTCTCTGCCCTGCGACCCAGAGAGAGATCATGCGCCGACTTCAAGTACTAGGCCGGACCAGACTTGACAATGCTGGCAAGGATCCCGGCGAGATTCAACACGAAGACCACTCGCGGCGCAACAGAGGCAACCATCGCATTCGGCACCAGTCCCAGCGTCGACGTCACGCCCCGTCACAGCAAGAACAACAGCGAGAGGAGGACCGTGTCCTGTCAGCCATGGCAGCGGAATGCGTGCGGCTTACAACTCACGCCTCGCGACTTCCCGCACCTTGCTCCCGTCTTGAGAAGGAAGCTTGCCGACCAGATTCGTTACATGCTCAAGCGCGCAGCTCATCGCGGAGAGATTGTCAATGGTGTTTGGGCGACTCCAGTGATGCCTTCAACAGAGGCAGTCAGCAGCACAATCACTTCGTTGGAGCCGCCCTCACTGTCTCGGAACATTGCAAACGCGCAGAATGAGGGCATCATCATCGACCTGCTGACGCAGCGTTTTCGGTCAGTCATGTAGATAGACAGCCATCAAGGCCTCACAATTAGACGCAATAATGTGCTGCTGGGGTTGGTTTGGAATTAAGGAAGACTGCGTACTGGAATACGGAATACACCAGTGTCATTGCCAGATGAGTCATCCTTGCCGAAGTATCTCTCCACTATTGCTACCTAGATTTCGAAGTTGAAGTACATTTGTGTCTGTTTGCGCCCGCTTACCCCTGGAGTCCGCCTTTCAGCGGCGGTTCGCAACCGCATCAAACACAACTTTCTTCATGTGGCGCTCGGCTTGGAGCCACGCCGTACCTTTGGCTACGCAGTCCTCCAGCGCAGCCTCAACTTCCCTGTCCAGGGCATCTATGTCTGGCAGCGCTCTGGGAGACTCCTGATTGCCAGGAGCATGAACAGATGTGATACGTGGCCGATAGTCTACGCTTTTGCCGTTATCGCCATGGCCTTGAGTAAGTAAAGCTCCCGTGGCATTGTCGTACGTGGTAGTAAGAGGGCGAGAGGGGGTAGTGGGCTGGGGTCTCATCGTTTGCTGTTCACGATGGTGTCCGCTGACAGCTCCAGGGTTGGCGGTCTGTGCATGCTCCTTGAGCGTGGGAAGCCTGTTGATCTCTGGCCTGATCGCCCGAGGCTCATGGACCGCGTTATTCGATGACAGGGATAGCGGGTTGATGGACAGGGATGGGGGGTTGATGGCGATCTGTGCTCTGGGGTTGTCGCCCTGTTGGACCTGAGGCAGCATACCGGAGTCATTCTGCCAGGGCTGGGATGGGGCCGCTGCGCGCTGGGGAGACATGGAAAGCTGGTTGACGCCATAGTCGATGAGATTGAGACCGCCTCCGACTGTGTCGGGTCGGGACTGCTGGCCCTGGGTCGTGGTGATTCCGAAGTTCTGGTAATGCGTGCGGAGGACGTCGCTGTCTTGGGAGGCATTCTCTGGACTCCACGCTCCCGGAACAGTTTGTGCTACCGGCTTAGGTGTCTCTGGGCCTGAGTATTGCCCCTGTCTGTTTGCGCCGGAATTGCCTGGGGCGGTGCTCTCTGAGGCCAAAAACTTTTCTGTACAGTTTTGTGGTCAGTGATTAGATTCATGCAAATAGGACGCGTAGTTTTGTGCTTCCAAGATGTCGGTCTCACTTACGGTAGTCTCGAATGGTTTGCTCATACTTCTCGCGGATTGCCTCCTTGGGGATGCCCCTGCTGACCATGGTGTCAAGAGTGACTCCGGTGACGTCTATGTTACCGTTGTCATCGCGATTGACAACAGAACCGTAACTGTAAGCCGAAAGATCTCGAGAAGGCGGTCGGTTGGGGTCCATGATGACTGAAAGCTGGATACTGCAGACAAATCTCAGACCTGCATGTAGGGACCAAAGAAGCCTCATTGTGGAGAATTGTATGGTTGAGCACTTTATATAAAGAGAGCCAGACATGAGACGAGACCCAGAAGACTCAGTCGCTGAGTTAATCGATCGCATTTCATTTTCCAGAGGGTGCTCACTTAGTGCCATGGGGCAGACTTCCGACCAAAAGGAGATGATGAGCTTGGGCTTCCTAGGGAGGGAACATTGCCTCCCACATAGACAACCAATAAGATATTGACCTTTTAGGGTACAGCCGAGCAGTGCATATGTCTGAAGCCAAGTAGAACATGCATAAATGTCTTTATGGCATGTCTGCAGCACAGCAGGACATACATAGTTCATAACAACATGTCTTGAGCAAAGCAGGACATGCATCGAAGTCATGCATATCAACAAAGCTGTTGATCTTAGAGTACGTCGGAAACGTACCTAGTCATCCAGTTACTGTGTTTGCGGTAGTTCATGCGAAGACAAGTTTAAAGGTGATGAAGAAGTCCTGGTTTTGTTGCATCCAGTCCTTCTGTTATTCAAGCTGCATTTGTGACTCTCCAAATGGAAGTTGTCCTCGAACGTCGAACTATCCAATCCCCCGTTATTTCCATCTCTAGAGAGTCATGGCACCTCCTCTGGTAACTAGGTTCAACTCCAAGTCTCCTCCATCATTACAATGAATACTAACATGTGACTGCAGAAGTGCCACGGCACATTGATCAGCGACCTGAGCGAAAAAGGTTCGGGCGCTCGGATCCGCTGGCCAGCCAACGCCCGACTCCTCATGTACGCACATCTCGCACGCCACAAGCTACACCTCGGAAAATGCCAGAACCACCGCTCCTCGGAGCTCGTCAAAGCGCTCGACCTGGACCACGGCGTCGAATTCAACACAGCGGTTCATCCTCGGCTCCAGAGCGCGCTCAAGTATTCCCTTGAATCTCTCGGTAAGATGTGGGGCATGTTGAGCTATCAAGGGGATCACAGAGACGCCATGTCGCAACCTGGGAGCCGCACACCGAAGCATGGTCAAAGCCTGGCTGGGACGGAAGCCTGGGCGGCCCGGATGGCGAGGAATCTGACTCTGGCGATGAGATGAGTCTTGACATTGAGTACACGCATGTTACGGTCAGCTATCCGACAGTAGGGTCTGCTAACAGAAGTTGGGGATTGACGTTTAAACAGTACACTGGGGTCGTGGTCGTAGGTCGTAGGTCGTAGGCTGTAGTAGATCAAGTCTTTTGAGGCTAAGGTGATCAGTC
>JANUHK010000311.1:0-46075 GCA_026319125.1 Colletotrichum noveboracense | reverse complement strand
AGTTGAGCATGGCATACCACGTATGACTCTCAGCGATCGACTAAAAGGCAGCCAGTCTCGAGGGCTGGCTTGGTCTGATAAACAGAGGCTCTCTACTGCTCAGGAAAGTCACCTAGCTGAGTGGGTTCGAATCCAGGCTGCCCTAGGCCTTCCTCCAACCCATCAGCAACTCAAGGACTTTGCTGAACGCATCCTATAGATCTATGGAGACTCCTAGCCTCTTGGAAAGAACTGGGTGCAGTCTTTTATTAAGAGGAACCTATCTGTAAGGGTCTAAAGAAGCAGAGCAATTGATTCCTAGCGCATTAATGGAGCTTCAACTAATGTAATCAGGCAATGGTTTAAGCACCTCGCTATACCTGAGATTATGGCTATTAAGGCCTCTAATTGATATAATATGGATGAGACTGGTATTCTAGAAGGTAGAGGATCAAATGGGCTTGTTCTCGGATTATTAGAAACTTGTTCTATCTGCAAGAAACAGCCTGGATTGCGTGCTTGGATATCTCTGATTGAGTGTATCTCTGCAACTGGTAAGGTACTGCCTCCACTTGTTATATATAAGGGTAAGAGTGTCCAGCAGTAGTGGTTCCCTCTAGAACTGATGCTATATGAATCCTGGAAGTTTATAGCTATAGAAAACGGGTGGACTTCAGACTTTACAGCTGTTAAGTAGTTAACTGAGGTCTTTATCCCTTCCACCTAGCTAAGGGACCCCTTAGAGGTTAGATTATTAATCTTAGATAGCTATAGAAGCTATGAGAATACTGCTTTTATGTATATATGCTTCACAAATAAGATACACTTGCTGTTCTTGCTAGCACATATGTCACATATCCTTCAGCCACTTGATTAGTTGGTTTTTGGGCTCCTTAAGGTAGTATATAAGAAGGAGCTTGGACTACTGGCTGAATAGGATGCTGGTATAGTTGTGGGTAAGAGAAACTTCGTTATATGTTACGGCAAGGCGCGTAAGGCAGCCCTAACAAGCAAGAACATCATCAGTGGCTGGAAATGGACTGGCTTGTGGCCTGTCAGTATGGCCAAGCCCCTCATGAGCCCTCTGCTGCTTGAGAACACATCAACCCCTGCCAAACCAGCTGGTCAGGTCTGCGAAAGGCTCTCTGATGGCAAGGCAAGCGAAAAATGGGCGGCAGATACATCAGCAGTCCCTTGGTCAACCCCTAAGAAGAGGGATGAGCTTCAGGATCAGTTCAGCCTGTTCAGTAAGCTGGATAACGATGAGCATACGCAGCGCCTGCTTTTTCGGAAGGTCCAGAAGGGCTTTGATGAGAAGGCATACCAATTGGCAGTAGCCCAGCGAAAGATTGAGGCACTACAGGCAGAGGTTGATGCCAGTAGGGCCAGGAAACGGAAGAAGGTCAAAATGAGCCCAAATTCGAAGTTTGCCGATATTGAGGCTATTCGGAGGGCTCAAATCGAGGCGGGCGAGCTTGAAAGTAGCACAGATGAATCCAGCGAGTCTGAAAACCCTAGCGATGGCGAAAGTTGCATCTTCGTGGCATCATAATATATATAAAAAGTGGTTGAAGTTGATGTGTATTAATATGAGGGCATCAAAAATGGGTGGTCCGGATGTGGGGGTGGTCCGGAAGTAGGTGTGGGACGTTATGGACATGCTGCGTCACCAAGCAGGTGAACGTTAAGCTGCCTTCCGATCAAATATCAACACCGAAAGATCAAATTTGCGCAACAGGATCTCGGCTAATGAGACAAGAAAGAAAAGAGCAGAAGAGCTGTTGCAAAAATGAACGCAGGAGAATGAGGACGCTGATCATAAGCTTGCAGAACTTGAGGCAGGCTTCAAAATGTCCATTAATCATTCGCGCATCTTGGAAACTCTGCCCGATGGGAAGCGTCTGGTAAGGAGTGCAGATTATGAAGGCGATATCGAGCTTACGTGTTTGGGAACAGATTGAGTTCATTCATGCCTTCCATGCGGCCGCAATCGCGAACACCAGAAACATGCCCGCGTTCGACACCGGAAAATAAGATGAGCGAGGTCGCGACACAGGAGCCTCGACAAGAAGATTCGTCCCTGCACTATGGAGCACTATCACAGTCGGCAATGCATTTTCTACAGCAACCAATGACTAGGCTCATCGAATTTCAAGGCAGGGCACGTCGCCCGCAAAAGGTAGGCGCCTCGAGAGCGGCGTCAAAAAGGCATCAAATTCGACGAGCTTCACGAGAATGGCAATGCCCGATACAAACATAGATTACAACCTTATGAGGGCGGTTGTCACATTTGCAAGTCTGAAAAGCATGGCTTTCACCGCAGCCTCCGCAGCCTAGGCTCACTCACCTACAAGACCGTAGACGTCGAGGCGTTGCCCCGGATTTCGAAGAGGCGACCAGGGCGTTCGACGTCAAAATCAATGATTCCACCTACGAAAAGGCTCGAAAAGGCTCAAAAAGGCTCGAAAATGCCGAAGAATACAACAGAGCCTTTAAGCATGCTCTAGAGAGGACCGTGCTGTCAAGAACAGAGGTGGTGTGCTCCGCCGGTCTAGGCTTTCCAGCGGTCGCATCGAGAAAAATAGATTCAAGACTGAGCAAGAACGACACCAGATCGAACATGAGGACTTCGTCGTTTTCAAAGACATGTCGAAGGCGAGGAAGTAGCAGAAGAAACAACGCGTCACCGTCATGTCTTTGTGGTTGTAGAGTCGTCATTGTATGCGCGGGCGGCGACGAAGATGTAAGCCAGTGAATTGGTGAATCGGCCTTGGTGCCGGTGTAGGCCACTTCATGTTCGCACGTCGCTGAGCGTCTACCTCGAGATCGATGACCACGATGATGTGGACAACTTCATCTTGCAATTCGACTTTACGGTCTTTGACTCGTATTGTAGGGCCACGCGATCCAACTTGAAGCCTCAGGCGGGGCTATGTGAGATAGGTCCGCAACTTTCATGAGGTCATCGGTATCTCAGGGAAAGCTGGGATGCACCGAACTTGATATGGCGCTCTTTGCCTCTGCTGCGGCCGCTGGCATAGGAGTATCGTCGTTGGATTTGGGGACGGACCTCCAAGGGGACGGAGGTGGTAAACTCGACGGCCTCATCGTCGTTTGCTGGCCCGATGCTGCGGGATAACATCGCATAGGTCGCAACATGCGTCTTCTCGTGGTCTAAACGGACGATCTAGGGGTACGATCTCCGGAGCTTCCCAAATCGAGAAAGAATGATGGGGATGCAGTCATGTTAGGTGACCGCCTGGCTATCCGGCGTAACAGTTGTTGGTTGCCTAATGGTCTTGTCGAGTAAATGGTTGCATGGAGAATGCCATGGATGCCATGTGTTGTTGGGAAACGTATGAAATCGTCGAGGCGCCGCTCATGACTCAGTGACAGTGACGAAAGCACCAGGTCCACCAAGGCCCAAGAGCTCAATTGGATCAAAGGCATTGCGACGAGGAGCAGTGCCGTTATGACAAGGAGACGAATGGTCGCAGGCGCTGAACATGGGAGGACGCCAGCCACCCGCAGCGCACACAGTTGCTCATGTCGTGATATATGGGCCTCGACCCGCGATAGCTCGAGATGGCTACCCGATGACACTTTTCTTTGCTTGTGTCAGGAAACTGCTGCTGTCGACAAACAGCAGGTGTAGGGTGGCATCGCTCAAGTGGAGTCACGTTGACGCGGGTCGCCATGACCTAGCCGCCGCACGTTGGCCTGTGGATGTGTAAATTTTGGTCAACTGAGAGGCGCAGCGGGAGCAGTCGCACGGCCTCGAGCGCAGGCATGGCAGGCAGACGTACGAATATCCAGAAGCCGATGCCTCCATCGTGATCCACGCCAAACAGTGAATCGAACAGACTTGAACTGGGGTTGTGCAACGCGTATCGGCTGATCGATGACGATGATGTTGGTGCGATCGGCTCGATGCGGCCGTCTCGGAGCAAAGGGCCGGATTTGAATATCAGCGTTGCTGCCGGCGGCCGCCTGTGAAGGTCGTTGGGCCAGCGTCCTTCCAAAAAACGACGTCGGAGGAAGGGAAGTGATTTTACTTAGGGCTGGGCCAGGGCCTCTTGGCCTAGACCCCTGTGGGTTCCAGGTATTGTCGGAAATGAGAGTGGGGCAGCTGCGACGGGCCTGACTGCGAACAGACCGGCGAAAGGTCTTTGCGCCAGCGCTCCTTCTGTCGGATCAGGTCGCTTGCGCCATCAGCCCCGACCCCATCAAGGCTATTGCCCCAAGTAAACTAGATGGAGAACAGGGGTTGCCTGATAGATGTCCAACTTTGTCTTAGTGCCGTTATACAGTCCCTGTCGCCTGCGCGGACGGACAACCGTGCAAGCCGGCGCCAACGGAAGACAAAGCGGAACGCCGGACCAGGTCCAACACATCACCTGTAAATTGACATCGGCCCCATCACCACGGCTCCCCGCGTGGTCGGTAGGAGGCAGCACTGATCACATTGCCCCTGATGAGCGATATCACTCGGCTCCTATTATCGACCAATGCCTGCATGAACGAACCTGGGAGGCGATTGTGAAGGGCCATCAACAGCGCTTCGGCATTTCTTCATCGATGGAGTCTCCTCTAGCAGTGCGCTTGACTCGATTGGAGGAGAAGTACCCGGAGATTCCGAAGCTGAAGACTGGAAGAACCCGGAGCAGACTACAACAGGCCTCTGATAAGGAGGGAGGAAAGCCGTCAAGCTACGGATGTGTGATCTGCTTTCCCTAGTCAGCCAGAGGTACGACGACGGGCTTTGGCCGACCGTGTGTTGTTTGGCAGGGTGAGTGAGGACTGTCCGCCGAACAGGCAAATATATGGTCTAGACCGCAGACATGCATCATGCCCACAGTTTTGGAATCAAATCACATCTAATCTTGCTCTCTACCGCTACGCTTAGTGTTCGCCAGAATGCTCGCCATGCTATTGATAATTGCGTATGCGGGACCTATTGGAGATTTTGCACCTAACGTCTGCCTTGCAGAGTTTGTGTTTTGGTTACGATGCAAATCGTCTATCCGCTGATTTTTTTTATTTCTAGTGACTCGTTTGTCTCAATCATACAGCTCCTTCGAACGTCTTACAATTGAACATCTGCGGTCCTCCATCTCTAACAACTTCCGTCATCAATGCGATTTTCAGTTCGTCGGCCTCGTTGTTGTCTTCACAGCCCCCGGAGAATCCACTTTGGACATGAGATAAGGTGTGGCATTGTTTTTTTTTCCTTTTTTTCTGTTTTCGATACCAAATTGATGCGATCTAAGCAGATTTATATCGCTCTACTGTTGCAACCTGCTGATACGTCGTTGTATCGACGCTTCCACATTCCGACTCTGTACTATCAAGGCCCAATGAGCGGCAATATGTTGGTTGCGCTGTTCGAGACGCCAGTCCTCGCTTCCATAGCCTCCACGCTGCAGGGCGTCGATAGCGCGGTGGCAGCCCTGAAACAACTCCTCTGTTCTTGCTTGACGGGCCTTTTCTTGCTGGAGCAATGCTTGCAGTTTTACCAGGGCCACGCGTCTCTCTTCGTTAGTCTTGGTGTCGTTATCCATGATTTTGGAAATGTTTTGCTTCAGCTGAGACTGAAACCCTCGAGGTCTTGAGTTCCGAAGTATACTATGATATCGTCAAAATAGATCGATAGTGCGCAGGTAGCTACTTCACTTGTTAGCTAAAACAAGAACTCAATGTACTCGCCATGTGGCAAGTTGCAATTTAGACGAATCGCACCTGCGTCGAGGGTAGAGAGTCGGGGCAACTGTTACACCCTTTGTGACTGCACCGATAGCATTGGCCGGTTCTCTGTGATGAAGCTGGAGCCCGCGCGGTCGACTGTAAAGCCTGAGGAGTGAACAAAAAGATTAGTGAGACAAAAAGGTCTTCATCGGATGCAGCTCATGTTGGAGATTGACTGGGTGCAGAAAGCAGTTTTATACTTGATCAGCAATGGCGGTGCAGAGGTCATCAACGGCTAGCTGACTGTTGTTTCGTCAAAGTCATGCGTATCCTTCCTGCTGTCCCGTGAACAGAGCTGCTTCCCTCGAGTTTAGATACGTTATGTCTGCGTTTGAAGCGTTATGTTAGCTGTCTTAGCCAGCGCAAACGGCATCGTAACGCAAAAGCAAGGGTCTACGCGGGCGTCGTTACCCGACTTGTGGGACCTTTGGTGGCTGCCATAAATGACGGGAATGGAGGTTCGGCCGATCTTGTAGCTCTGTTGTACTGAATATAAGAGTCCGTTCCCTTGGATGAGCAACTTCTGAGCATGCCGAAAGCAACGCTTGCAACGTTGGGAGTGGAAGAAACACCACAGTGGGCAAATCTCTGCAATTTTCGCGCCAACTGACAGAGGAAGCGTCGCTGTTAAACGGCTCATCCCGGGCTCGTCGTGAGCCTTGGTATCAGAGGCGTCGAGCGCTTTTCAGATCTAGAATCGGCGAGGCCTCGACGAGGAGGAAAATTATGTAGCAGGGACTGTGTCCTTTCACACCGGGGTCGGGCCACGACATTGCAATCGCGGTTCAGGAGTAGCTTGTATGGAATTGACTAAATTGTGCACAAGAGGTCTACAAAGATAACAGCTTTGTAACATGATTCTCATGCACAATGCTGATATACGCAGTCAAGTGAAAATGTCACCTTAATATCGGCCCCGGAAACATTGCATTCTGTGTCCTCTGCGGGGCAGCACATCAGTTGGCTGAAAGTTACCCACTACCGTCTACCCGGTCAGCAGTGTTCTCCAGAGTCCCGCGCGAGCTGAATAAGTCTCACGATGCGAATTGTTGCGGCGAGATGGAAGCTGGGAAGGATATTGATGGTCCCCATTCGCGCCTCTCCTAGCAAGCGTTGGTAGTGGTCCCGGTCTTCCGTACGGGGTGGGGCGTTGGACTCGAAACCGACCCCCAAGAAGAGGCTTCGGACCGTCGAAGCCGGGGCCCCGAGAAACCTCAGCTAGCCCGGCATGAACCAGTCTGCTTTGATCCAGATGTCGAGCAGCAGATGTCACCGGCGTCGATACAGCGTTTGCAGGTTTCGCTTCCACAAATTGCTTACCGGCAAGATAGAGGAAGCGACGTCGGCGCTTGTTCTCGGCCGGCGACAGCACCTTGCGCACCCGACCTGACTCGTTGTCTGCCTCAGCAGTCCTTCGGGTGGTGGCCTCGCTGTGGGGTGGAACCTTCTGCTGCCTTCCTAGGATTGAGCACTGGGCAGCGCCGCCAACGGAAAATATACCCTGCTGTTCGGCGACGCTGTTCGCGCGGATGAACGGATGGCCTTTGCTGGTACAGTAAAAGGCGTAATGGGCTTCGCTTGATCGTATAGTTAACATCTTTTGTAGTGGTGGTGTGGAGTCGCTACAGACATGGGCTAGTTGACACCCTGGTAGAGTGCAAGTTACCGGTGGAGCCATTGCTAACGGAGCCAGAATTGGTCCAACAAGTTACGGCTTGAACAGGCTCTGGGAACCATGATAGAATGAGGAATTAGCAGATTATCTGTAAGCCATTTCTGGCGTTTCCATCTTAACTCTGATGGTAGCTGTTCTTTCAGTACTTAGTGGGCACAGCTGTGATCTGCCATCCCATGTTAAATGTGACCCCACACCGCCACTACAAAAGATGTTAACTATGAGATCTGGCGAAGCCCATTACGCCTTTTACTGTAGCAGTTTGCACGCCGTCTATGGCTGAAAATGCCGGGCTGCCAACTTGATGATCGATGCTGACGTCAGGACTAACTCCTGTTTCATGAGTCGCGCCGTGCAAAGCTTCGTCCGGGAGCTTCATCTTCGGGCTATCCACCGCCGAGGTCGGTTGGCCGATGCGACACAGAGCGACGGCAGCCTCCATCACAGCGCCTTTTCCGCACTTCTCCGCCGTAATCTCGCTTTGCGCCGGGGTAAGAGGGGTAGTGGCTCGCTGTTTGCCGGAGCTGCTCAGGGCATCCTCATGAGCGACGACACGGTGCACGCCATCGAGAAGGATCGCCGACTAGACCAAAGTGTGTTAGCTTTTGAAGTGACCATTCCCCAAGCATCCAGCTCACAAGTCGTAAAAACGACTCGGAAAGGGGCGGATCAACACAACAGTAACCGGTTGGATAGAGAGGCTATACATGCACCCTACTGTTACCACACAAAGCACGTACGGTCCCAATGTGTAGTAATGCTGACGATTGACTCGGTGTGCTATCGATATGTTAACCCACTCCGCTCCCCTCCCGCTCCCCCGCTAGCCCCAGGATTTACACAATCAAAATAAAAAGTCATGTTGCGCAGACCGCATGTGAATGTGGCATCTTCATCGTCGTACGCAAAGCTGTACGCCGTCGGACACGTGTTCTTGAACCACGGGTTGCTTGCACTGCAACGACCTGCGCCAAACTCGCCCCTGCAGCAATATTCGTCGGTCTCATGCACTGCACAGTCCGACTTACAGCTGATCGGAGCGCGACCTGTTCGCACGTCAGTAATCAAATTGGAAGGGGGGCATACCGTGGAGTTCCGGTGTTCTGCTATCCCGAGATGAGGCGGAGCCACGCAGGTGATGAGCTCGCATGCGTCGTCGTCCGGCGCGACCGTGATGCCGCAGGTATATCCATCGACTGTATCGCGTCAAGACGTAAGACCTTATGGTAAAGTACAGAGGATACGCGTCACACTCACCGAGGCTGATGTCGTAGAAAATCTTATAACTTCGGACCGTTAGCTCGAACAATGTTGTGAACGTGGAGGACCGGCCCCAGCAGCTCCACCTGCCGCAGTCTCCAAGAACACAGCCTGTTCCATTTGCGGAGCAATACTGGCGTGCCCAGAGACGGCCGGACCAGTTTGTACCGGGTATTAGAACCTGGACTGCTGAGTTAGCTGCCAAGGCGAGGCCCTCTGGCAGAGGATCGCCGGTGGCGACGCTTTCGCCGTCGTGAGCGGGGTACGACAAGTGAGACCCCTCTATGGCCGGCCATATCGTCTGATCAGTAGAGTTGTTGACAACGGTTAGGACGACATTCTGCGCATGTAACGTCGCGGCAAACAAACAAATGGCTAGCATCATTGTTGGCACTCACATGTATGGTGTTGACCTCTACATAAGCAGTATCCATTGGGCGATGCATAATTCGATTAACCAATCTTATCTTGGCATTCTGTCACCAGCGTTTTGTATTATTAAGTACATAAACTGACCCAGAGAAGAAACGCCCCTCCCAAGCAACGCCGGCCGTTGACTCCCGGTACCATGTCACAAACTGGTCAGAAGATTTGGACAGGGCCAAGAGGGAGATGGAAAAGAAGCTGGAGGCATCAGCATGTCGGCGCCTAGAGCCGTTTGCGAGTCCCATGTTAGCATCGGATATTGGCCCCCTGGAAAGAAGTCTTGATATCCTGTTGACGGAAACAACGGGTAGTCAAAGCTCGGCATGGTGAAGTCGAAGCCTGACAAGGGAACGCCGTCTGAGATGGGAAACGGGCTCTCTAGTGGCTGGGTTTGTAGTGAGAGGTCAATCGGTGATGCCGACCTCGGCACCACCAGCGGCTCGCTCTCTCTTGCTGGTGAACCTTTCATCCCCCGAACGAGGTGCATAAGTCGCGGCAGGTCGTTGCAATGCACGGCTTCCGTAACGTCGTCGGCGAACCTCTCCATTATTGTCACCCTCTCCCTCAGCCTGGTCATTTCGTCGTTCACCTTTTTGCGGTGCTTGGCTTGTGCTAGTCGGTTGCGTTGCCTCTGTTCTGGTGTTGTTCGACTCATGGTTAGGAGATGAATCTGAAGTTGTACAGGGTTGAAGCATGGAGATGATTGCGACAGTGATATAGGCCGTCGACAGGCCGAGCATCGTTCATGAGGCCCTACCAACGTAGCTGTTGTATCTGCTGTGACTTGAAACGCTGTCACTGGCGTTTCAGAAAAGAGCTGAGATGTTTCAGGTGGTATGTAGCCTGAAATGCTGACAATAGCTCGTGTTTACGGATCTTGTGACAACAGTCAGCCACTGCTGCTGGGTCTGTTTGCTGCAATGGCTGCTCAGTTGAAATCGGTATGTTCATTCCAGCAATGTCAACTGTAATGTCACTCTGATATTTTAGTGTGCTGTGTTTGCTTCTGTGACAAAGTAGACATCCACTCCGTTTGTTTATTCAGTCATTCATAGCATTTTGTTGTATTTAGGTGTTGCTAATCCTCAATCTGTTGACGAGCCGTCTGGAGTCTGGAAGGACTAAAGTCAGGTCACGCCAAGTTTACAGGCGGTTCATTGACTAACGTCAACTGGCGTAGATACTGAATCGTCCCGTTGGAAGCCAGTCCATATCTTTTAGCGTAGTCCAAAGGTGTTTTACCCTCGCGGTCCTTGCAGTTGATGCCGGATCCGGACCCCAACAAAAGCAAGAGGACCATGTGGAGCCCGGTAGCAGCTACAATATGCTCGCAGCTAAAAGAGTGATTCTTATCGTCAGCTTCCCGAACGGGTTCGTCGGTATGCCTGTTGAAAAACAGCAGACACCTCCATATAGGTCGGTCGAGAAGGTTGTACTCGCTGAAACCATTCTCCAAAAGAAAGCAAACGATGCGGTCGAGTCCCTTTAAGAGGCCGCACTGGAACGGGGTCATGGTAGCCACTTGCTTCTCGTTGCATTCCCATGCGTTGTCGTAGGAACGGTCGTGACGTACCATGCTGCTGATAGGAACGTTGTGCAGTCGGACAGTTGCAAAGCCAATGTTATGCTGTTTGCAGTGCGCAAGAACCCGCAAAGACGTGACCTCGTCTGTAGAAGTCAAGACAGCCCACCGAACAGCACGCGTGCTTTGGTAGAGAATGGGTTCGCATATGGCATACGTCTGTCGACCACCGCGCATGAGCACGGCAACCGCTGTGACGCTACAGACTCTGACGATTTCGATGAGAATATCGGGTGGAAAGCGCATAGTGTGAAACACAGATGAGAAACTGTTGGAGCGTACTGAACGATCGATGAACGTCTTGGACCCTTTTGTCCATATTTATGTATTCCCTGTGGCTGCATGACGATGAAAGAGGGCTTGTAACGCTGGGGACCGCATCGAACAGGCCCACATCGTCCCAGAGAAAGTGGAAATATTAGGTTCTCGATCGCAGTCGGACAGAGGTTCTAGGTTACAGGTTACAGTCTGTAATGTCCATCAAATCACGCCATACTTCATATGTCGACTGTCTCGGCATCGTTGGTTTTTGAAGCTGTTCTTAAGGGGGCGTGAGACTAGTATGGGCTGGAAGAGCTCGGTTCATCCGGAAGGGTCTGCGGTGAATAAGCATTCGGCCTCCTTCCAAGCAGAGCAGATTTGTCAACTCCTGCCTTCCAGCTTTTGGCGCGCCCAGTCTGCTGAAGTCTGCTCGAGAGCCCTTGTCGACTCCAGCAAACATAACATGATAACACAATTCGTCCCCACAAAGCCACCAACAGGATCGCGGAGGTGAACAGTCTCCACAGGAATGGTAACGCTCCCATTGGAGACATGACATTGATCCCTGCCTATCAGTATCGTGCGTCTCAAGCTGGCAAACGGAATCCGCGGCCAATGCTCCGGACTAACACGACCCAGAGTGGCCAACTGCTGAATCTCGACTTTCCCAGGGAGCCGCAACGGAGCTACCGCGCAAGAATGTAACGTCTAACGCCTAATCCGGCAATAGCCCGATAACAGTAACATTGTTTTGCGGGTGTTATCGCCTTTGGCAAACTAGCGTTGTCGGCCTCTCGGCTTGGAACTACCACTCAATTACTACTCGATCGTGCGGCTGCACTATGTATTCAGTTCTTTTCCTGCACTTCTATAGCACTGCCGCATCTTCAAACGCCATTTGATACAGCTCTCCAGCTACCTTGCGCAGACCGATTCCAATCATTACTTCCACTTGTACAAAGCTTACCAACATCTCTCTCGCTCCTTTAATACCGCCAAAGACCTAACATCCGCCTACCTACCAGCATGCCAAATGTGGAAGAGATCCAGTCTGACGTCCCACCAGGATGGAAGATGTCTGCCCGGGAGATCGCCATCCTCGTCTCCCTGTCGGTCATGTCTTTAGTCATAGCCCTGGATGCCAACATTATTGTCACTTCACTGTCGGTGAGTTTATCAGGATTGGTGCCCTGTAAACCAGCGCCCAACACACGATCTCTCCGAGGGACTGACCGGTGCGACGATACAACAAGGCCATCATCCAGGATATCGGTGGAACATCGACGCAGGCTTTCTGGGTCGGAACGGCTTACCTGATCTCGTGTGCGGTCGTCATGCCATTCATCGAGTCGGTGAGCAAGGTTTTCGGGCGCCGTGAGACTCTTCTGCCTTGCGTCGGCTTGTTCACCGCGGGCACGCTGATGTGTTGCTTCTCGTATGACATTGCCTTGATGGTCGCTGGGCGCGTGGTGCAAGGTGTTGGCGCCGGCGGGATGTACGTCCTCTGTCTTGTCATCTTCACCGACATTGTGCCGTTGCGTCTGCGATTCAAGCTCTACGGGATCATGTAAGTCGTGCCATTTCACGCCATTGTTGTCGGCGCTGGCCAGTACTCACTCACTATCATGACTAGTCAAGGGGCCTGGGCGATTGGGTCCATGTGCGGACCAATCATCGGCGGCGCCGTAGCCGAACACACGACATGGCGCTGGGCCTTTTATCTCAACTTGCCGATCTGCGCCTACTGTCTTGGCTTTTTCTACCTCTGCCACAACCCTACCAAGCCAGTCGAGGCGATATCAAGAGAGATTGCGCGTATCGACTGGCTCGGAGGCTTCCTCTTTACGGCCTCCTGGGTTTCGCTGCTCATTGGTATCTCGTGGGGTGGAATGCAATTTGCCTGGGGAAGTGCCCAGACCATCACGCCAATCGCTCTGGGCGTCGTCGGACTGGCTGCAACAGTCTTGTACGAGGCCCACTACGCAAGACATCCTTTCTTGAAGAGAACAGTCTTTACGAGTTTGAACTCGGTATTGGTATACATTCTAGGGCTTCTGCAGGGCTTGATCGTACGTATCTGACATTACTCGCCGAAATACTTGCGAAGCATGAGACGAGGTTCCAGCTGACCTGAGTGGCGCGCAGCTATACGGACAATTATATTACGTGCCCTTCTACTTTTTCTCCGTTCAAGGCTACACAGCCACGAACTCCGGTTTGGCCATGCTACCGGTTTCGGTTCTTCTGATTCCAGGTTCCATTGTGTCCGGTGTCATGATCAGTCGACTCAACAGCTACCGTTGGGCCATCTGGGTCGGATGGACGTTGACGACGGTTACGTCGGGCCTGCTTATCCAATGGGGCGTCGGCACTTCCGTCGTCGTTTGGGTGGTCACGCTGATGGTCGGAGGAGTCGGCCACGGGCTTGTGCTGAACGCGCAAACATTTGTCTCTGGCGTCAGCACGCCGGATGACAACGCCGGCGAGTCGGCGGCGATGTATCTCTTTTGCCGGACACTCGGGACGGCGATTGGGGTGAATGTTGGCTCCTCGGTTTTCCAGAACTTCATGGCCATGAGATTACCAGCAGAGCTGTCGGCAGTAGCGCATCATGCTGAGCAGTACCTCGCCACGCTGCGCAGTCTGCCTGATGGCCCTTACAAGGACTCTGTTCTCGGCGCCTACGCATTCGGCTTCCAGAGGGTGCACACCGTCTTCACTGGTGTCGCCGGCCTCGGACTTATCCTCAGTTTTTTCATTCCGCGATACAGTCTCGATCGAACGCCGTCGTTCCATGCATCGCGGGAAGAAGGGAGGGTGGAAACAAAGGAGGGTAATACTTGAAGTCAACATAATGAGTGCTATTAAGAAGGGCGCATGAGCTAGTTGAGTTTCTATGTGCTAGTCTGCGTATGTGCGGTGGAGATGACTAGTTGACGCGGAGGGCTTGGTGCTCATGTCTACCATAGGCGAGCACTCAGACCTGGACGGATACTGCGACTGTGTAGACGCCGGTAACTCGGCAACTGTAGGTAAAAGGCTGATGGATGTGCTACCGGTCGTTCTTTGCGCCTCAAAACTGCGATGGTGGGTTTCGCGTTCGCAGTGATAGTGATAGTGGTGGTGTATTTGCACGATGACCGATCTCTCTTCCTGAAGACATCTTCTGCAAACTCCCTTGGGAATCTCGCTGCCAAACGTTTTAGCATATCTAGCATGGAAGGAACGCGAGCGCGGCCGATGGCACACGATCCAGAAGTACTTGTAGGACATTGTTTTGATTGAAGGCAGGAGCTGAGAGACGGATGTGTCTCGTGGGCCATGAAAGACTTGGGCACTATATACTCGTTGCACTCAAAGGGCAGATCTTTGCGGTTATCACAGAAACGTGGACGAAGTTTCCAAGGTGAGGGGAACGTCATCTGATCACTCACTGGGTTCGTCTCGGTGAACTTCACGTATGAATTGAAGGAAAGATGAGTAAATGCTGGCATGGCGGGCTGACTGCCAACGGGTTGACTGCCAGCGGGTTGACAGCTTGGTGGGCCACCACTGCTGATGAGTTCTTACGTCACGTTAACTAGCTTGTGCTGGTAGGCTCTGGCTTGAGCATGATACTCGTGGCTTCAATTAGCACCTCAAACCGACTATGAGACGAAAGTCCTCAACCACATCCACGACGATAGTGTGGCATAACTTCACTCAGATGACAGGGTTATCGTGCTCCATACCCGGCTAGCTGCGGTGCCCAGTCTACGTCGATGACGCTTGTGACGACGTTGAATTCGTGGAATAATCCAGTTTGTTCATGAACGGCATGTGTTGCGGCGGACAGACACGTTAAAGCCGTCAATGATATCTTTTGTCACAATGGTAGACACTGACACTAGAAGCTCCCCACACGACCGCCTCTGATGATTCTACAAACTCTGTCTCCTGGTATAAAGGGTGTGAAGCCGAGAGCTCAACTTGGCAACCTCTCAACCCAGCTTGCGTTGTTTGCGTTGCTCTCGATGTGGATACACGGCTGCAGTGCGGCCAGGCTTTTTAGTCTGCTCTCGACACGCTCTGCCTATCATCACCGACAGTCATCTCTCGTTCGTGCTCTAGGCTATTTGAGAATCCTTGAGCAGAAGAGGGTCGGCATATCACATCACACAATCTGCGCGGCGTTGTCTGTGTCTATCAAATTGATGGAACACCGGTGGGCCACGGAAGACGTCAGCAAAACGGTCTTCAGACTGGAGAACCAAGGCGCTGGCGAATGTCTTGAAGATATCATCAGGCTGCACGAAATCACCTTAATCGAAGCCCTCGATTATGATCTATTCGCTGACGACGGCGTCGACGCCTGTATTGCATGGGAGGCTGCTCTACGATCTCCCATTATCGCAACCCTTTGCGTCCATGCTATGAACCACCTCCATATGAGCTCGACCGCGACCGCTGTGGACGCCGCAATCGAAGCCTGGCACCTATCGGGGGCGCTTCTAGACGTCGGTATGCCATCCACTCATCTGACCAGGTCCCTCATCGGACAGGAGATACCTCACCACCAAGTTGTCCATCAACTGGCTGTTCTTTGTTTATGTCTCCAGCGAGAGTGCAGCCTTTCTCAAAGATGACTTCCAAGACTGATGGACATTTGGTCTCGACGGAAGGTGAAGATGACCACTCCAATTGATGTAACACAGTCGATGGAGTACATGAAAAGGGACGGCCTTGTTTGAGGATCTCTAGACAACAGGATAGATTGATTTTGTCGCACGGCGCAAATGCAATCTCCGACCGTCATGAAATCAAAACGCCTTGTGTCGGTACGAGTGGTGGCAGAACGTTTTTGAAGAAGCGAAAACCTTGCCAAGATTCACTTTGGAGAACGGAATCTCGAGTTCGTTGTCAGTTCCTTAACTCTAAGAAGGACCTTCCGTATGACCCACGAGGATCAACAGTCCGCGAGCGGTTTGACGGCTTGGTAAAACGACGTGTATGGAGTTGTTTCTCTTGATTACCCACACATAGAGTAGCGTTATTCAAAGAAAGATTTCATTAGTTGCTTCATTCGGCCGAGCTCCGTGCGTATATGGTACAACTGCCAGAGGGAAAGCTTGATGACCCATGTTTCGTGGTTCGTGCTGAGAACTCGTAAGCCGAGGCGCTTATCCTCCAGCGATGGTATGGGTGCTGGGATAGAGAGTTTTCGTTCGCCGATATCACATGAGAGCATGCTCTAGGACTCTTGGCTAAAAGCTTACAGTCACGTGTATACTCATAAACGCATCACAAAGACTATTAGCTGTTTGTATTCATCTACAACGTCTTTCACCGTTACTCCTTGTCCCCTCTCTGGCCATAAACAGCCTCTTTATCGTCGAGTCGCTTTCAACGCCCGTATCTGGGTTCGTGTCTATGTCCTCTCACTTTCGCTTCTTCGTTCTTGAGCCACCTCCATCACACCGCTAAGGCTTCGGTTCAGCCCAAACAGGCCCTTTCGTATGGTGTGAGCAAAGAACACATCAAAGTTTTATTTGTTAAAGACTCTTACCGCAAGTTGGGACCCGAGATCCGGGATCAATAGCAACTCGCAAGATTGCCGTTGCGTATCCCACAGAAAATTGTGTATGTATCTTGAGGCCATCTAACGGGCTGGCGGTAATGTCCAACTTGACGTCATCATTCAGGCTGACCTTAATGCTGTATTCGCCGTCTTCCGGAGGTATATTTTCCTTGTCGCTTTGATCCACTGAGGGGCCGAAGTCTATATGCAGTTCGTTTCCCGAAAGGTGTACTGGCAAGCGGCTGCTTGTTCCAGCCCCTTCTTCCGGGCAGTGACACAATTCGATGCTTGCCCTGAGGCGTAGTCTCTTATCTCGGGGGTCGCGGTGGCTGAATTTTTCCTGTAACTTGATGAAAGACCTGAACCTGGAAGGTGTTCTCCATACGTCAAAGCAGTCGAGCGCGCGTCGTCATCAACGACCAGCTGTACGGTGTTGATGATGGTGCTACGCATGACCTTATCAGAGATTCGTCGAACTCATCTCGAGATGTGTGGAACGACGCTGCGCTCGAAAAACAGCTTGGCGCACTTACGGCTGTCTATGCAGGACACTCCTACCCCTATAACCTACGACAGAACAGTTAATGCGTCCTTGCTTGCGTGCTTCTCCTGTCGTTTTCAAAACTGATCATGGATCAGCACGTATCCACAACTCCTGCTTTAGTCATCATCACCATTTACTAGACGCATTTTGAGAGATGTTTCACTTTCTATTGCTTTATACGAACGATATCGGCGCAAATCACTACGAACAGTGTGCGTTATCGTATGATCGCCTTTTTGTCGACTAACCACGCGTCTATACCGCTGATATTTACACCGAGGCGGTGGTTCTACATATGTGACTCATATGATTGAGAGTGACCTATCATCTACTAATATACTGTCTCAGTATGAATTTCCATGCGGATCATGCCACATGTTACTGCAGGACATCTGTATCGAGTTTCTTATCTATGGTGGACAGCCCGACACCAACTTGAAGTCCTTGTCCTGCCCTATTCGGCCGCTGATGAACCTCCGCCCACTGGCGTACAAGCTGTCTCTGAACTTGCAAGTCTCATCGGAATGCCGCGTCTCTCAGGATGGTACAGACTGAACAAGTATTTACGTCGCATCCTCTCACATTGGTTGTTCTCTCGCTGCTGGGAACGAAGGTACTGTTTGTGGAGAATTGTTTGCTGAAGCATGCTCTTCCTGCGCCGCGCACTGCGCACCTCGTCGCTCGGTTGTCGAAGTCTTCTTCGCCATTCAGAGATTATACTATCTGTCTGATACTTGTGCAGCCTGCAAAGGGCCTTGTCCACGATGTCATCGAGCTTGGCACTTTCGAAGTGAATGAAGCTTGCTTCTTCGAGGTCGCTGCAAATCCTTTTGCTACAGCGACTGCCAGACCGGGCTTGACCCAGACACTTCCCGAGAGTGCTCAGGCCAACGCATCGCATGAAGTCTTTGACCGAAAGTAACCTGGACATGCACATCGACCTACACTGCGGGACGCCAAGTAGGATCTAGGGTGCACTGAGCTTGTTCGGGTGTAACACCATCATTTAAATACTTCGGAGTCAGGCCATGTCGTGTGTTTTTCAGGTCGGCGGGCCCCCAAAACACTGGCTGCCGTGACTACAGGTTCGAGATCCGTGGGCATGATTTCGTGTGTGAATTTCATAACACAGGCACGACCTACTTATGATGATCAATAAGGCCTTATGTGCAAGGACTGTAAGTTGACACTGAGCCCTTAGTCCATATGACTACGAAGCGAGTGTAAAACCGCACGTTGGTGTCAAAACTGATCTGGCCTCGACTACAAAGCACGCCCATAGAGAACTTCGCTATTTGTCATTGCCGACCCATGTACTGGCTTGCAAAGTCTGGTCATGCCGAGATACCTGCGCGCGATTTCTCCCTCCCTATGGACGTACGATGGTTCAGCCAAGCAGTCGTTTCGTCGCTTCGTAATCTTGTCGCCAGTCAATGTCTGCGGGATGCCCTGCAGGCCGTGGACCACAAAAGCACATAAAAGTGAGCGTCGTAACCTTTAAATTTCTTATAAGTTGATGGATGTCGAAACTGCGTACATCACCACGCTCGCCTGCAATACGGTCTTCTGGCTTCTTTCGACTCGATCTCACACATGCAATTGAAAACATCTTTGTCGTCGACAGGCAATCTCTCAACTCAGTTGATAGCTCGAGACTTGGTATCATCAGCAAGCCAATTACTTGTCTGCTTTCGAAAGATGATTCGAATTGCAACGGCTCTAACCCGCCGAGGATACTGCGCCTGACGATTGCATCCGTCGTTGTTGCCGAGAATATGATTATCATTATCTTTCCATGGAAATACAAAAGCGTCTCTGCGCACTCGGTCGCTTCACAAGCAGGTAGAGTCGCGTTTCTCAACATGCTGCCATTGTGTCTTCTCGCCATGCCAGAGACCTCGGCGTTGTCTCGCATCATACGGCAATGTAAGGAACAGTGGCGTTGGGCACACGCATTGTTTGGCTGGCTTGTTACTTTCGAGGCCGTGATTCATGTTATAGCATCGCTCGTTGCCCTCTCCAACGCACAAGGTATAGTGTGCAACGGGCGTGGTCCGGTGCTGGAGGACTGTGGCTGACGTTGAACAAGACCGGACCTTGGGCCCAGGGACGACGGGGTTCACGGTAGGATAATAGATATTACCGCGATTTTCATTTCTAATTTGCTGACTCTCCTAGGCAGGAACTCTCATACTCGTCGTGGCATGCCTGTCGAATGCTGGGTTGCGAGGAATGGCTGCCAGAGCCGTACTATGTTGCGCCCGACTGCCGACCACGACGGATCCTCTACCCTGGGCAAGTGTCCACCGCATATTGAGTGTGATCGCCTCTCTTCTGATGATTGTCCACGTTGTGACTCGTGTTTCATGGCTACATATCATCATGGTCTCGATTGGAACCATCACGATGTTCACGCTACAGTTGACACGGCACGTTCCGGCAGCGGATAGTGACGTCGTGGAAATGAATAGGGTTTTGCTCCCCTCAGAAAAGATCATCGTCGTTCTCGGAATCAACATCTGGCAGCCAATCAGACCGGGTGAATCATACTACTTCATAGTCGATGGTGTGCCAGTCCGCGTCGCATGGGTTCGGCGCCATGCCAAGCTAGACAGTACAGCTCATTACAAAGCCATTTTATTCGTGTCGACCACACCGGACATTCTTCGTTTCGAAGAGGTTCGCGGACCGTTCGTGTTGCCAACTGCCCCGGCCATGAAAGCAGACCGAACGCTCGATATTCTAGCTACGGATAGCGGTATAGTCGAGGCTTACCAATGCTTTGCGTGGCGAAGGCTTGTAAAACACAAGCAGCCTGCGTCCTCGCTGACGTGGGTGAACGAGAGCCCGGAGATGCTGCAGGCGTGGTTGACATACGCGGGCATCAACTACGACGAGTACAACGGACAGCCGACGGTGAGAGTCATTTGCACCGGCAAAAGCCGCGAACATTTGGTCAACATCGAGTTCAGCAGATGGGCGGATGCAAAATGCAAACATGATGAGCCTTTTATAGCTAGGTTGAAGCAGTTCCGGGAAGCGCGCGTGATCTTGTGTGCCGAAGACGGCGACAGCCTGCGCAATGTTATGCAGGACTATATGCCTCTTGGACATGACAGCCCATACAGTAAGTAAGTCGACCGTTCCAAGCCGTACGGACAGATACTGACGCAAGTCTCAAGTCGTTGGCGAGCATCTGAGATCGCACCGCATCCGCGCAAATCGTCTAGATCTGGATGCAAAGATGAAGACCGGGCAGTCTGGCTTGTGGGTATAGCATCTTCGACGGCGTCCTAGTAAAACCAATCTACTCAATGGAACGGTGTCCTCGACAGTAGCAGCAAATCTTGTCAGAGATGCCTGACGAATGTTGCGAGTCTAAGTACTAGCCGACCTAGCAATTCATAGCTGGAGGGTTTGCTAACGATGAGCGCAGATACTGTTTCGTCAGTCGTACATGCCTTATCCGGGGCTAGGCTCTCGCCCCTCAAAAAAATGGTGTGTCACTTGCGATGAACCTCCACAGAAACATTTGATCCCAGTCTTTCTGGTTGCGATCAACGATCGACCGTTACCCAGCCACGAGATTCCCCAATCCCTGTCGCAGTATCATCTAGCAAAGTAAGTTTTGCCGCGCTTGACTACGTCGCTACGTGGCTGTTCGTATGAAAGGTGACCCTTCAGCCTCTATTGCCATCACGATGGCCCCCGTTCCGTGTTCGCAACTATTGATAGAGGGGTTAGTGTCTGTAGGCGACTCATCTACTCTATACAGTCTTGAGTTATTCGGATTGTAGATCTCGTATCACAAGCACATCAGTTCTAGACATTCTAGACATCACGAAAGTACTTCACGTAGTCACATCCACAGGTTGTAGCTCATATTCTTTCCTCCCCCGGTTGAATCCGTGCCCGAAATTCTCACCCATCCCACCCACTATCACTATTATTGACACAGCGGTTCGACCGTCATGTTGATCCCTTTAAACGCAGAGGAGAGGGTGTCCCTCCGCAGGAGCGTCTGACCACGCTGCCGTGACTCCCTTGTCATCGACATTTGTTGCGAAGTGGACGTTTTCGGACAGTAGGGCTATCGCAGAAATCGCTACTTCAACCAAGGAACGGCAAAACGCCCCAATAACCAAGAAGCCGCCGATTCCCAGATAGCTGGCTGCGCCATTGCCAATAGTCTCGAGCACCGTGAGATAAGCGCACACCATGAGAACGTTAAGAGCAGCAGGGATCGAAAAAATCACCATCGTCACCAATCCACACAATCCAACTGCTCCACGAAGACGGAACCGCATAATCGCCCAGCCGGCAGATGCAAGGAGAACAGTTGCCACACTATCAGCTGTGGTCACAACTGCCACATCAAACGGCTGTGTGATCCGCAGCGTAACTGAATCCGCGCTGTCGTATGCAGAGATGCTGGTACTGGTCCTCAATTCATGCCAACCACAGCAGTCCCCATGGCCATTGAACGCGAGGCACACATGATGGAGACCGATCCGTACAGTGCTGGCAGGCTGCATCCCCCTGGTCTGTGAAGGCAGTTAATTTCGCCGGAAGCGCACCAGACGTCGAGTTTTTCAATGCAGACAGACAGAAACCAAAAAGTCTGAAGGAGAATGATATATGGGAATGCTGGGACTGTCAATCGTACCTTTGCGGTAACTAAACTTCCTTCATTAGGCGGCATCACCAAAAGTACTCCGTTTAGTATCAAGTGAAGAGCACTTATTTCGGTCATGACAATTCGGGCAAATTCAAAGGCTGGGCCGGGATAACGAGACGGCAACTGATTGACGCTAGTCAACCCTCCGGCCCAAAAACTGATTGGTTACATACCTCAATGCGAAGGCAGCTTGGTCCGTAGATTATAAACCAACACTACTTTATGCATGAGGACCTGTGTTGTTGTTATATGAATCACCACACACACTATGGTTAGTCAAACACGGAACGTCCGGGCCGTGTTATGTGCGTATCACTTCCGGAGGCCACAGAAGCGTTGCCACAAACTGACACAAACGCACATGACAGATTCGCTTCAGTCTCACACAGAGTAGAGTCAGCGATGCGTTTCATCTAAAGTGGAAAGTTTAGGCCATCTTATCCAGCATTAATTGCTACGGACGGTAAATATGACGTTGCCCTGTCACGCATAGCCGTAATTCCATCGCAATGCGCCACTCATCTGAACTAACTAGAAGCCGCCGAACCACGTCCAGAACAATCTTTTTCACCACTACAAGCCCCAGATCGCAGGCTATCGCGCGGCATCAAAGCTCCACAGTCTACTTCTGTCCGGTACTCTATCCTCGAGAGCTGAGCTGATTGCTGTCGGCAGCTATGGAATACTGCGCACAGATCAACACCGCGACTACCGCGGCAAGTAGGTGCTCCTGCTCCTCTCATTGTAGTTGGCAGAGTGTACTCACCCGCCAAGACAGCATCAGTTTTCAGTCAAGAGGGCTTTGCACCAACCTTTGTCGGGAGAACTGGAGCTATGCCGTTCTTCACAGCACTGAGTGCTGGTGTTCGGACGCGACTCCGAACGCAAACTCCACAGTCAACGCTGAGCACTGCGGATTACCATGTCCCGGCTACCCTTATGAGACGTGCGGCGGCGGAGGGTCTTACGTTTACCTACCGCTTCGTAAGGCCGTGTGGGTCACTCCAGATGATCGCATATCATCCTCGGTCCCATCCTCGGTCTCATCCTTGGTCTCATCCTCGGTCACGTCCCAAGTCACGTCCCAAGTCACGTCCCAAGCCACGTCCCAAGTCACGTCCCAAGTCACGTCCTCAGTCACGTACTCGGCCACACACTCGGCCCCGTCATCGGAGACGGCGGGGACAAGTCGCGACTACGATCGGCTGACAACGTATCAGACCCAGTCGACGACACAACTGCCGACGTTCGCGGAGCCTGCCACAGTCGTATCCAACATCTCTCGTCCCCATGTGACAGATAGAGCAAGCAGTTCGACATCGCCCCGAGAGGTACTGAAACAGATGCAAATCACTGGCATTGTTGCGGGAGCGCTTGTCGTTTTGCTCGTTGTAGTAGTCACACTGGCGTGGACATTTCTCCAAAAGCGGGGCTACTCTCAAAGACAGCGCCCAGCTACCAGCTCTGTCGATGAACGTTCGCCAGCCCCGGGGCTTCCTGGGCGGCGAACGCTTTTCGTCACCAATCCGGACTAGTTTGATCATCATGCTCCTCGATGGAGACGGATATCGGCAAGATACCGAGACAAGAATTGGGAAACGCGTACTCCACTGCGTGGACGTGATAGGGTGAAGTCGTCGTCGGTTCGGATACATGGGGTGCGCAGAAGATCATTCTCTCATGATAACATGAGTACTCCGTGAGTATGATCCCCGCCGCGTGTAGTATCAATGCAGAGTTGCTGCAGGTGAGTCATTCGTGTTGTGAGAATATTGGATCAAATTAGTAGACTTACTTGGCCACTCGGCGTCACACAATGCGGATCCCAGATATGCCGGTGTACACAAGATTGCCTCTAATCAGCCAAGCAGGTGAGTGAACACGGTCAAATCGGCATCCTATGTAAACAGACACTGTTCATCGTTACGTGGACCTGTCCCAACGCATCCTTGACCGGCAAAATCAACACGCGACAATGGATATCGAGACTGCATTTTCCTGCATTCTGGTCTTCAATCTAGGCATCTGGATGCTTTCATCACGCACATTCCCGGTCATGCGTTGGATCGAGACGACTTTCACCATCGACAGACAGCTCATCAAGCGTGTCAATGACACAGGACTGCGGTCCCTTAGCAAACTGTAACAGGCTAGGCCTGTCACATGGGATGCTCTCGGCTATGTTCGGCACTGAGTAAGACATCAAGGGATAGGATATCAAGGGATAGGACATCAGGGTCGAAGATAAAAGGACATGTAGATGCAGCTGAGATGAACAAGAAACCTTCCTTCCTCATCTGAGGATTCTCATTTGAGAAAGGAAGTACGAGTTGCAACATTGCTCCTACCAACCCTTTGCACAAACGACTGGATAGCGCACTTTCGAAAGACGACAAGTCACTCAACGGATTCAGCCCGCCGCGGACACTGCGATTCGTCGTCGGACTGGTCGTTCTTGCTGAGAACGTCGTCGTCATGCTGGTTCCTTGGGGTCCAGACCAGACCTTGCTGACGTCCGTATCGAGCCAGGCCGGACGGCTATGTTTCCTGAACATGCTCCCGCTTTGCCTACTTGCCGTTCCAGAAAACGCCGTCATGCCTCGTCTACTGCGGCAATGTCGGGAGCAGTGGCTCTGGGGGCATGCCTTTCTTGGATGGTTGATGGCCTTCAAGGCTGCCATCCACGCCATTGGCCTTTTGTGTGTACTGCCAACTTTATCTAGTGAACTGTCCGATATATCGTTCGCAACGACGCCGTGCAAACTGCTGACCCGTCGTCTCATAGATGTTCATTGGAGCGCCTGGGCCACGGGACTGACGGTAATCTTGTCCCCTAAAACCATGTCTGCATAGCTGATTGAGTCCAGAGCGGAACCCTCCTGGTCCTTTTGGCCATCTTTTCAGCATGGAAGCAACAACTCCAGGCTGCAATATCGAGAGTGCTCCCGAATGCCGCGTCGGCAGGAAAGCCAAATAGATGGAGTCACAGCATCATGGTTCACTGGGTATTGGGTACCGTTCTAGCCGGTGTCATGATGGCCCACACTGTCTCTCACCTGCCATGGGCAGTGATGAGCATCGTCGCTTCATCGGTTGCCCTTCTTGTCGGCATGTGTATCACCAAAAAAGCGTCTCCTTCGACCGTTTCAAAATGCCTTGTTAAAACAGATGGTCAGGAAGGCAAGTCCGGGGAGCTGCAAATACGTGTCTTGGAAGTCGGGATGGAGACCAGCAGCGGGACGACGACAGGCGAATGGTTTTATTTCAAAGTCGACGGCGTCCCCATTCGCGTCGCGCGGCTAGAAAGGCGTGCGCGCCGCGACAGAGCAGGCTACGACATGGTTGCAGTCCTCCTGGTGTCTTGCGACGCAAATGCAATAGGAGATCCAGACGTCCGCGGGCCGTACATCATTCCTCTCGCGGCGCCGATTGCCAGCAACCGACCTCTCCGCATCGTGACGCTCGACAGCGGGGTGGTGGAAGCCCAGCAATACGCAGCCTGGCGCTGTGAGCTGAAGAGGGTGGAGGCGGCTTGCACATCGCTTGTGTGGCTGAACGAGAATCCCATCTTTCTGAAGACGTGGATAACGAATGCCGGCTTCGATACAAGATGTCAAGTTCGGATTGTGTGTTTTGGCGCCAGCAGGCGGATAGTTGACGACCTGATGGGGGCGGAAGCGCGGCGGACAGATGCGGAAGAGGAGCTGGTGAAGGGAGTGGCGTCCAACGTCATAGCGCTCTCGGACCAAAAAAGCATCTCAGGCGTGCTGCAGGAGCAAATGCTGCTCACAGACGACACATATTGTAAGGGAACCACGACGGGCAGATGAAGCCACCAAACTAACACTGATACAGTCATTGGCGAGCACCTCAGCTCGTACGCAATGTCTCATACGCGTCGACGAATTGGAAGAAACAGTAGGAAAGATCGTGGACGGGCAGACGGACGAGTCAGGTGCATCGCAGGCGTAGCCGGTTCCAATGGCGCTTCGGGCGAATGTTGTTGGAGTGAATGATGGTCTTTGGTGCTCACACTCGAATGATTTTTGAACTCATGCGACGGTAACTTACTTTAATTTTGTTGCCCAGAATCAACACAAGAAAGAGTCATGGGCATGGTCCAATGCATTCCAGTTCGGACGAGCTACGCATCACAGGTACAAGATGAAACCATGCTGTGCGATTAATCGATGGCATCGACTCGACGGACGACCGCCATTCATTCAACTATGGACGCGTCAGACCAAACGGCTTCTGGTGCGCTTCTCTAGCATGGCACCCACGGTGGGGACGATTTGCTTCCGACTGCCCCCGCCAGGCGCGCCTGCCACGGGATACCGGAAATCTGCCGCATACCCTTCCCTCGCTAACCGGATGCATACATGAATTGAGTCGGGAACAAAGCAGACGACGGGTATGATGGGCATCTTCCTGCCCATAGAATAGACCGTGATCTGCCAATGCGCGTTCCAAACCCTCGAGCTGGTATGGCCCGATCGAGGTGAGCCGACGAATTTCCACGCCGGCCCACCGTTGACACCGGAAACGCCGGTGAAGGAGACTTCCGCAACCTCCAAGCATTGCAAGGTCGCGAAAACGCCTTCAACGGGCCGCTCGTGGGTGTCAAGGATCTGGAGAGTGATGTACATGATTGCCGGTCGCAGTTGGCTCCACGCGCGGGGTGCTATGCATTTGGGCCTTTTGGCGTTGCCACCTTTTATGTCCACCGCGACACACACTACGCCCTGGGTCATGGTCTACTGACGGGAAATGCTGTGTTATGTTCTTCCACTGCAGGGCAGGGCAGGGCTTCGTTACGCCGTTATATGACATTCTACCCAGACGAGATAAGCCGTCCTATCGCACCTGACATCACGCAGCGAGCTGGTCATCTCGTTTGTGGTTGCCGCACGCGTGTGGACTAGGGGCTGCAATGGGGTAAACAGATAGTCTGGCGGTGTCGTTTCCCCCGAACACGTAGAAGGCACTGAGCAAACCTGGTCAAGGTCACATTCACATGTTATGTCGTTTGGTAATCGGTAAATTCCCCAGGTAAATGGCACGGCATAACCGCGATAACGAAGTCTTGGTGATGAACGGAAAATGACGCTAGGACTGTGATGCCAACGTGGCCGTGTCCAGCCTTTCTTCTGTCCCGTCACAGCTGTAACCGCCAACCCAACACCCAACGCGACATTCGGTCCCTGCTGCCCCACTACCCAGATACAGTCCGCCTGACCCAGCACGCCTGACGCTCAGGCAGCTGCCGCCACCTGCTCGACGGACGACGCAGACAAACGCCGGCGCATGCCAACCGGTATCTCTCTGTCGAAGGCGTGGCTTCCAAATGGCAGAGCCCTGTGCATTGGCACAATAGAAGACGCCTCCTTGGGCTCGATGTCAAAGTCCTTGAGCAACAGGAACGCCGTGGTCAGGATCGTGTTTTTGGCCAGAAGCTCGCCCGGACACTTTCCGGCCCCACCCCCAAACGGGAACCAATGGTCCTGGATGCCGGCGCTGACCAGCCTGGCGTTTGCGTCTTCGTCGGCCGTTTTTGGCGGCGTTTTCCCGCTTGCAACAACGTGGCCATGCTGGCGCATCGGCCCACTCAGAGGGTCACTCGGGTACGCAAGAAACCGCTCTGCCCAGAACGCGTCGACGGGGTGCTCCGGCGCCCCGTCCACCATCGCCCCGGTGTTCCAGAAAGACTCGTCCAAGCCCCCGAGCCAGCTGGACGACATGACTGGCACCTCCGGCAGAAGCACCTGTCCATCGTGGAGCTGCACCGCGTGTAGGGGCGACTTACGGCCCACGGTCCCGGCCACGTGCAACCGGAGAACCTCACGGTACACCGAGTTGAGGAGCGGGGCCCTCGTGAGCACGGCCAGATCGAGTGGGGGCTGTTCGCCAGGCAATATGGACAGCTCACGACGGATGCGACCGGTGAGGTGCACTAGGTGAGGGGGCGTCATTGGTTGGCTTGGCTTGGAAGCCGGAAGCAACGCCCGGCGGAGTATGAGCAGGCACGCAGCCATGGCTGCGAGTAAGCAGAGGGGGGCCATCGGCAAGATATTCATCTTCGTGCAGCGGAACAAGGTAGGTCGCGCCAAGAGAAGTAGAGCCGCTCGTTGGCTTTCCTGCTGGGAGATGGTTTGGGGGCGCCCATTTGCAGCGCGGCCTTATTTGTAGCACTAAATACAACAAGAATCTTCTGTTTCGTTGCTATGCTGCGACTTGATAAAGCGTGAGACAGCTTCACACACAGCACGGTTAGGTCGTGAGCGTTTGACGGGCGTATGCCTCGTGACGAATATAACAGCATAACTTTGCTTGTCAAATGCAGCGCTTGCCAAATTACGTAGTAGCTTCTACATAGATCTACAATATAACAACAATCATAACAAGGTCCACTAGTTGGTGTGCGTCCAGAACCCATCTTACGAACAGCAAGCTCAATAACAAGCCCCTTGTGGTTGTTCTTGCAGCATCGAGCACCCGTGAATACTCGCTAAGCCGCCATAGGTGTGTTCAACTGTAACGGAGAAATATCGCCCTCCAGCGTGCGGCCATTGACAGCTCTCGAGCGTGGAGTTCTGGAGGCCAGTTCGTCGTCGGAGATGCCTCCGCTGTATCCACATAGGTCATGTCTGCAACACGTATACGCCGTCGGAACCTCAGCGCAGCCATTCCACATCACATTCACAGCTTCAGCAAGATTCTCCCCCATGTTGATAACTTGGTGGTAGGTCCCCGGAAGAGTGACTACCAGCTCCCCCTCCTCACAGATCGTGGTCGTGAATTTGTGAAGACCCTGTTGAGTGCGGTAGGGCCGAGGAAACTTGGGTGTGAATTTCGTATGTATGAACTCCCACGATGTGCCGCTGCTGAGTAGATTGCGGATAAAGCTTTTTTGCGCTTCGGTATACTTCTCGTATGGAACGGCGCGACGAGACCGGCGATTTTCCTCCAGCCTAGGCCGAAGCTGCAGGTCCCGGTTGACTGGGGTGGGGGTGTCTTGCGGGCCTTGCCACGAATCGCTGTCTTTGTGCTTGGCGAGAAATCGGTCCAGTCCCAATTCGCGTAAAGTCGGAAGTCTAACCTCAGGACGAGGAGGCTTGTAGCTGGTGTAATGTGATTGGCCGCTTCTGGACGGGGCAAGCTTTGCCGATATGATGTCAGTGCGTGTCGCGTTGCGCTGCTCACATATACGGCAGGTGGACGCCACTATTGGTTGGAGAATCCGGCCTTCGTGTGCTGTATTGCGGCCGGTGCTGCTCAATCTTCTGCGGTGGTCCTCAGGAGGAGTCCGACAGAAACGGAGGGAGGCACGATAACCGGCTCGATCGTAGCTATTCAAGACTGCCGTCATGGTGATTCAAATGGAAACAAGAGAAACCGTCCATACCCGGACATACAGGAGCATTGAGTGACACATCAGAAGACATTTTATGGATGGCGATGCTGCGACCAGCGAACGCTGTGGGAATGCCGTCTACTTCTCGCCGAGTCTTGTCTCTGTGAGTCATGCTTGTTCCGTATTACCCATAAACGTTAATGTTACAGATTGGTGTAGAACGGTCAATACTGTCCGACAGGTTTGGCTTGGTTTGTCGCCTCCATCAAGTGTTGTCACTCACCCAGCCAGCCATCGTGGAGCAGTGGATCCCTTTTCCTCAGTTTACTTTGATGCAGAGATTTACTAATGACCAGGAAGGTCGTGGCAATATGTTACGAATATTACTATCGATAATGTTATACGATACGCGAATTCCATGTAACCAACAACAAACTGATCCCAGGTCGAAAGCGCCGCCGCTCAAAAACATGCACAGTGGAGAAGCCCCCACGTGCAAGTCCAAATGACCGCAGCCACCGAAAGCCACTGGGCGATGCCCGCTTGCACCGTCACGTTAGTACCAAGCGCCGACAACGCCTTGCCGGCCAGCGGTGCGAGCGAGACACAGATGGCCATACAGGCCAATGCGACACACAATACGACGCAAAGGAGCGCGACCGTCAAAATGCGCGGAACAAACAATAGTAATAGACCTTGTGGGAGGCAAATGGACAACAGGAGGGCCGTACATGTGCCGACCAGGACGAAAAATAACAACCAGTAGGGCGCAATGCCCACCGCGCTGAGCGCGCCTAGGTCCGTGCTTTCCAAGTCCAGCACGACGTTTTCCGGCAGACCGGGCACGATCCGTCGGGCGGTCTGCAACAGGTTCTCTAACGCCGTGATGTGGAACGTCTGCGACATGTTGAATTCCCCAAACGGCACGAACTCCGTCGTGTCGTTGGGGTACCCGAGCTGCCAGACGCCCCGGGTCTGGAGACAGATATAGCCAGGAACGGCGTCGCGCCACGCGTTCAGGTCACCCACAAGCCCCGCAACGCCCGTGCTGATGGCCTTATCCGCCGATGCGATGACGGAGGTCGCTTGCGCCCCGACTTTGGTGGCGATCGACTTCAGGGGATCAGCAACGTCGTGCGGGATGGTCAGCCGTCGCTGGCTTTGCCCTCTCTGGAAAATGTCAAATGCATCGCTGACGTTGTTCACCAAGCCTGCTGTCGTTACCTGCTAACATGTTAGGCACATCGAGGTGGGGCCTCAGGATGCCTGGTGGAAGGGCGCTCACATTTAACAGGGAGCAGTTATGGGCGGTGGCCCACCCGGGCGTGACGTAGAAGAGGAAAAGAAGCAAGGAGCATAACCAAATGGCAATGTTCACGCCGTTTAGCCAGCGCATGATAACTTTCTCTCTCACGGATGGAGCTAACTTTTATGTACTTTGCCCTTGACTCGTGAGCATGGCTGTTGGGTGAATTTGCTGCGTCAGATCTGCAGTTGTTCTTCGTCTCGTAGCATGTGCTTAGTGGTCCAAACTTACGTACGAAGTCGACTGCCATGCAAACAAGGGGAGTTATGCCAGATTTCCGGATGTCCTGGGCAAATGGATTAAGTTCAGGCGCCGTAACGGGTGACAACTGTTAGTCTCCGTGTAACGTATTCAATACATAACATTCCACCGTCTCGGGCGGCTCGGACCAGATAGGGGCTGACAACTCGCATGTGTGAGTAATGTGCCTTTTTGTGTGAACATGATCTGTTGACTGCAGATCGTCTTAGTAACAATCGTGCCCGGGTGAAGAATTAGAGCGGTCGTCATTCAAGGGAGTCAGACAATGTCGCATAGTTGCTAAAGAGTCTGAAGAGTGACTAAATAAGATGATGGGATTTCTTCTCGACGTGAAACAGCACACAGGTCGCGTCCGATTTTGTTGTGGTCTTGTGGCTCGGCATTTCTCCTCGTCATTTTTCAGGAACTGGGAATCGAAGAGCAGCAAAGCTTTCTTCCAAGTCAATATGACAAATGAAAGCAGTTTGACAACAAAGAACACCGCACCCCGAATCTCTGATCCGATGTTGCGAGCGCTATTTCAATTGTATATGACATGGCGCACAGTGGTCTTTGGGTGGTCGTAAGGCACGCAGAGCGCAACACCTGGTGCGGGACCTTTGGCATCTTTTTGATTCAATCTTAATTTCGCACCAAGCGCAAATGCCAAAACCAACAGCAGAGTTATTGCCTCTTTCGAAACGACCCGTATTGATCCATGTAGAACGCCGGGTCGAAGACGAGTATGAGAGACTCACGCAACCCTCCGTCGACGATGAGGCCTGTCTCGTGCGGCACCGCCGCGGCAAGGAGCTGGCGGTGTGTCGACTAACTTGGCTCCAGAGCGTTGCTGGTATTCGCCGTATTGCTCATCGTAACGTTGCAGCAATACACGGCATCTTCCAGCACTCCCAGGCTGCTTACCTTGTATATGAACACGTTGAGGTCCCCTTCCAAGAACTTGTGTTCACGGACGAGATCCAGCTCGCTTCCGCTCTCTCTCAAGTATGCCGCCTCCACTACCCTGTCTCTAATCCACGTATATTGTTTTGATCGTAACGCTAGGTCATTGATGGAATTCACCATCTAGTAGCCGAGAATATCAGGTTCCCTATAGAATCTGTCCGCGTATCTCGGTGTGGCGTTGTCAAGATAGGTACACCTCAGCTAGTTATTGTCCAAGTCGCAGAGAGTGTGTCTAAGGTGTACAGTGCTAAATGTGTGCTTTCAATCGGCCGTTGACGGCGTTGACGGCGTTGACGACGTTGATCAGTACTGGCCGACGGTGTACGAAGACTTGATTGCTGGCTTGTGTCAACGTCTACGCCTGCGGCAACGACTACTATATTTGAGTTTCGCTGCCCGACAGTTCTTGTCCAACCATAACCAGCAAATACTGCCGGGTACACAAGTAAGTCATGGCTGTTGATGAACGTTTTGTGCTTTGAGTTTCACTAAAAGCACTATAGCATCCATTTCTGCATAGATCGAATGGGCCAGACGGCCTGGTGGTTCTAGTTCGACAAGCACTAGAAACGAAACAGACAGCTGTGCTTGGCCCTAAACAGCATCTCTCAGTGCCAAACGACTTGTTTACGAGGGTTTGCGGTCAGAAACGCCAGCTGAAGGCCGCTTAATGTACAAATACGGCCCAAACAGCGCGTGGGTGCTCGTATCCTCCTGCAGGAAACAAGCTCATTCAATATCTATGTCGAAGTTACCGCTGTTGAGGAACACGTTCCATATGGGAGACCTCAGATCCGGAACAGCCATACCTGTATCCACGGGGACCTCCAGGGCGGGGAATGCTTCTTGAAACCACACCTCCCATAGGTACATGGTCTGCTCGCACACCCATCGAAGCTGGCTTGCGGCGGGGCTGTCTGAACCGTGCCTGCTAGCCATGTGCATCAAATGCCTCCGACAGATGCTTGCGCATTGCTGCCATGCCCCAACGAACGAAATGATGTCTTTCTTGTCTGGGATTTGTCGCAATATGGGCAGGGACAGGTTGATAACGCGAATGGCGTCGTTCCCAACAGATGTCTTTGTTGGGTTGGGGCGGAAACGTCCGTATTCCGAGCCTTGATTGCCTGCCGGTCGCTTTGATAGGAACAATGAGTATAGCGACAAACGAAAACTGGGAGGAGGAAAATCCTTTTGATCTTTTTCGGCGGTGGGATGATTCAGTGAAGCTGCGTGTTTGATTAAAAATAGACGTTTCAGCCAACAGTGAGCGGCAATGTGCGAATAAAATGCTCTCGCAGAAGACTAGGAGATGTTGTAGTGCGGGAATTAAATCATGTTTAAAAGAAATTGACTTCCTCCCAGACCAAACTAATCGCGGAGCTGCTCAGCGAAAACAGACGCCTGCAACTGAAACCTTGCCGTTCTTGTGGTGTGCAACCAAGCTGATGACATAAGAGCATTCAGACTGCAACATGGAATAACCCAATGGCAGACGGTGTGTATGACTCGCCCCAACTGGATTAGTTGCCTTACACTAGTAGGTAGGCGAATTCTTGATGTTTGGTGGACCGCTTGATTGTATGAGCGGCATAACATTCCGATCAACGTTTCGTTCGTTCAGTGACGGGGGATCAGGGTGCGCCCAGTCTTGAGTGCGGTATCGCCAATGATCATGCCCGTGAACAGGCTGTGGGTGACTTGGCGTGATAAGAACAGAAAGCCTGTGATGTCTAGCAGGTCTATCTGAAGGCGAGTGGCCTAGGAGAAAGATGATTGGCCGCTGGTATTAGTTTTGTGGTCGAGGCAAAGTAGGTTATCCTGAGGAGACGACGGTGGTGTCAACACGAACATCGTAACGGCCACGCCGGTGCAGTCAAGTCACTTGTCACGATGTCTTCTAGCATTGCATGGCGTGCGATGTCATTTTGCCAACGCAGAAATCCAAGATCCCTTAACGTGTCCAGTCATGAAGTCAATCGTCGGGTGTCTGCAACGTTTGGTTTCAAGTTGTGGCGCCGAAACTGTCTTGTGAAGTCGCAACACTATTATTTGAGCCATCTGTGGCCTGATCTTTGAGATCGATGGCTTTCATGGAACTTTCCATTGTTGTCCTGGGTATAGAGACAACACAAAAGTGAAAGCCACAAGAACTATGAAGAATACTCGGACGTCTGAAATCACCAAACCAAAAAGCAAAATTCCATAGTCCCAAGCATTAGAGCAAGTGCTGGGGTCTTTGCCGGCCGAGGCGAAAGGTCGACTGCAGCCCGGTTCCATTCGGCAACCTCTGCGAACTAAATCGCCGCCCCGGTAAATGGGAGATATTTCACTGACAAAGCTGCCTCACACGAGCGATTCTACCATACATTAGGGTCAGATAATGTGTGGGGCAATGCTTCATCTGGCTTTAGCATCTCTAGAGCCGCTCGAGCCGTACAGCGAGATTGTGGTCTCGGGATCAGAAGACGCTGCGCCATGTCAGCAATTGTACCGTGGCCTGACGAGACAAAACATACTCTGGTTACAGCAAGAGCCCGATTGACCCATGGAAACGAGATAAATGTCTCTGGCATTTCTGCATCTGAGACACAGAATTTCACCGCCGTGTTCCAGTCGACCACGGGGCTGCGAAGGCATGGAAACTGGAATTTTCTTGTCTTGTAAGATTCAGCTGTCATGTCTTTTACTTCCATGTGACTTACCTCAGCATGGCAGAAAGCATACGATCCGACTTGTTTCTGGATGAGCAGACCGACTTGGCCGGTTGAAACTCCTCCCCCCGGCCAATCAGCAATTCCCGGATGATGCAGCCAGCAGACCAAACATCAACCTCAGAACCGTACCGAGTGCTCTCGGCGTGCGTCTCGAACGCGTCCGCCATCAGGAGTTCCGGCGGCCGGTAGTACAGCGTGCATACCTGCAGAGCGTCAGATGGTCCAATAGTGTCGCAATCGCCTGTCGACGCACCAAAGGGGCCCGCGCGCCTGCACCACTGACACAGTGGGATAGTCCGCAATCGCAAATCTTCACGCAGTCACCTTCCGAGAGCAGTATGTTGTCGGGTTTGAGATCGCGGTGGATGATGCCGATGTCGTGCAAAAAACGCAGGCCTTGCAGAATCTGTACGGAATACGAAATTGCAAGAGTACAATCGACCGGCGAACGACGTAGACGCTGGCCAAGGCTTCCCCTCATAAGAGACAAGTCCATGACAAGCTCATCTTGCACGAACTCAACATTGAGAAGATCAATGCAGTTCTCTCGGGCTCCAGGGGGGTACTTCTGAATTCGTCGGAGGCAGGCGATTTCTCGGAGACTCTCGGGCGATAGTCCGCCAGATCTGGGGAGGGGTGTGTGCTTCCGCGCGATGGGCCGGCCCTTCACTCTATAAACGATTCCATAGGAGCCAGCGCCTAATATCGTACCAAATTACCAAATGGAGACTCCATTTTTTGAGGCAAATGAGATCAGCTTGTCTTTGGAAACGTTTGTTTGGCTAAGGGTGCTGCGGCATTATATGCAGATCTCTCTGCGCGTCCCAAAGCTGCTCAGACTAAGCGGGACCCACAAGCATATCACTCTATGAATAACTCTGGAGATGGCTGTACTATGTTTTTAGATCCGCGTTTTGGTATTACTGCATTTACAAAACGTGAAGAGCCGTGAACATTTGGGGCATCTGACAAAAAACAACTATTCACGCATGCTTGAAGAGAAAGAAATTTAACAATCATAGTTTGTTACTCCATCTCAGAGTGTCATTCAGCTGAACGACGGGTATTGCTGCCAGTCCCATGTGCTGTCAATTCCACGCCATAAGCCTGGCTAATCTTGGCTCACTGCCATCCCCATAACCATGGCGCTGAAACTTAGATTGTCGTGTACTCTATACGCCAGAGGGTAGTCTGATATCATGCCTAACCGTACTACTGGCCATATAGAGGCTCAAAACGACCTAAGATCCCTTCATCATTCCAAGGATCATCAAACCCACTGTCGACCTCGGTCTCGAGTATAGTCACGTCGCTCACTTCATCACGTTTGCAAGACGACCTTGTGGAACGTGGCCTACACACCATCTCCCACTCCTCGCTTTGCATAGGGACATTCAAAATGGCGGCAATGCCTACAGCGCCCTCATAAAGTTCGATGGCCCACATTTGAAGAAGCTCTGCCTTGGAATCGGGCTCTAAACGCGACCAATCATAGGTACCTTCAGAAACAGACGACGAGTACTGTAACTCCTTAAGTCTTTCCAACCAGCCGGCCAATGCCCGTAGTTCGTTCAGAGCGATACGGGCGAGTTCTGGAATCTGACACGAGCCCACGCAACGGAGCAAAACATTCTTTGACTTCTCCAAGTACCAACGGAGACTCGGGTCTGCCCCACGTACTTGTTCATGGAGAGTTACGGTGAGATTAGTAATCTCGAGATCAAGTGTCGAATTGAGCATTGTCGTCATTTTTCGAAATCGTGCCGGACTAGCGGTTGCGTGTCCTTTTTAATGGAACGGTGGACATCCAGCTTTATAAAATAGGGTGCATCTCATCTCGAGGGTTCGCACTGTCTATTGACGCCGCTGACCAGACGGGCAGCCTTCGCGTGACTACATGAAACTCGCAGTGAGGTTGATATCTCTCAACAATTGTGAGTGATGCGGACCTATTTAAAAGTCTGAATTAGTGGCCTCTTAGTCGAACGAGTTACTGTACAAATATTTAGAACTAGGGCCAGGCTTGCTCTGACACATTTGGTTCGGTCATTTCTTCTTGGTCACATGTTGAGTATATTGCCTAGTGATGCCAAGCTCACAAGCGTGTATTTAAAGCCGGTAGACGACAGCTAGCTATGTGCTGTGAAATGGCTGCGCGTTTTCTACTCATCATCTTATCATTCATTGTATTTCTGGGCGTCATAGAGAGTATCATACGTCATGTGCTGCCCCTAGTCAAGTTCGGGGGACTCATAGCCCTGATCATGGCTGCTTCGAAAACCCACAGCCTCAGAACTCCCGTAAATGAGATAATACAGGCTTTGGTAGGGCATCTTCCTGACGCTGTCCACCTTAGAATCTCGCAAAACGCTGTTCGACACGTTTCTGATGCGCTCAATACCTGGCTGGTTTCAGGATCCAAAGAGACCAGAAGACCAAGACGGCCGACGTGAGAACCAGACCTCTCCCAAGCTATCCCCGACAAAGCATGAGCGGGACTCGGAAGACAAGTGAGCTATCTTTATACGATTCGAATTTGAGCAATGTTTCATCCCTCAACCTGGACATAGTTGTGACTTACGCTCTCCGATCTCCGATCGATGGAAACCATGAGTTTGGCTCACATATGCCAGTCTGGAGTAGAAGTCTTGTCATCCAAATGAGCACTAGCAGCAATCAAAGTAGTCTTCTTTCGAAGTCATCAGTAGCTGTCAATTGTCAGATGTGAGATCGGTTTGCTATTGTGATTGCTAAATATTTCGAAGCCCCGGGAATTAGGGTAAGGTTTGAAACTGTTATATGGAACATTTCGAAGTGTAGAAAGACCCTTCCTACAAAAGCATAACTAGATCCTATTGCTTACTACATTAATGGAGTTGGACTTGCCAAAGACATGTCTTTACTTTTGCAAGTTGCATTGCCAATGTATTTGAACAGGTTCGTGGCAACAGTTCTGTTTGTTCAGTTAATAAAAGCCGTAGATCTTGGAATTCCACGCTTCGTATAAACATTGCGAGGAAACGCCCGATATAACTGCCGCCATTACTAATTTAACTTCGAAATCAACTGTCAATTGACTAATTCGTATGGTACAAAATGCACCAAACACTATTGAGAGTAAGCCAGATTCCTTCATCAGACTGAGTAAATCCTGACTACTTGTAGCTACGTAACTGCTTTGAAAAGTTCTTCCCGCCGCCGATTTGTCTAATTGCATGCTATATTTATTCTTGGACCGTGTGGTTGTCGACAAGATAGTTTTGTACACCTCCCGTCACACAGCAAAAGCAGCCTTGAACACCCGACCATGATCCAGCGACGAGACCCTAAACAGCTTCATAGGGACATGTTTAGCCTTCATCGTCTGCTTGGTGCAGGCAGATATGGAAAGGTATATCTTGCTCGGGAAAAGTCAACCGGCTTTATCTGTGCTTTGAAGATTCTTTCCAAAGAAGCCTTGCGGATAGCAGGCGCCGAGGAAAGGGTTTTCCATGGTCGAATGCCAACGCACCCTCCGTCACCCCAGCATCTTGCGCTTATACGGCCACTTTGATACCCCTCATGATATCTATCTCGTTCTGGAGTACACCTGTGGAGGAGATCTGTTCGACCACATGCAGAGCAAGGGCCCCTTGGATGAGGGTGAATGTGCCAGGTACATCGCACAAATGGCATTCGCCCTAGTTTATCTCCATCGGAAGCGCGTCATGCATAGGGACTTCAAGCCGGAGAACATCCTCATCGGCTTGCATGACGAGTTGAAGCTCGCCGACTTTGGATGAAGTGTTCTTGATCCGAGCGGTCTCAGAAACACGCTTTGCGGCACGCCGGCATACTTGGCTCCTGAAATTCCCATGATGCACAGGGTCGGCGGGTACTATGACGAAAGGGTTGACGCATGGAGCTTAGGAGTACTCATGTACGAGCTGCTCGGTGGTGTCGTGGAGGAGCCACGTCTGGACATCAACCGCACCGAGGGAGTGGGCTTGACCAGGCCATGCGGCGTCCGAAAGAACACGCTGCAATCCCTCAGTCCAGATGCTCGGGGCTTGATGGAACAAGCAAGTCCGTTTCTGGCTAATGGTGTATGTGGTCTCCAAGCTGATCAACTTCAGTTGCTAGCGGTCGAACCGAGCCAGAGGATTCCGCTGCGGGAAGTACAGTCACACCCTTGGATTCTTAAGCATTGCGTGGAGAAGAAATAGTAAAGGGGTGTAAGAGATGTAGCCCAGTTTATAAAGAGGTACGTCGCTCAACGGGTGTGATAGTGGCGCTGAAACTATGATGAGGGACAGACTGGACATTGGGGCATCCATATTTGTGCTAGTTTGGCAAATTGAGAGGGAAACACTTGTAGAGGTGGTTCCTTCTGACGTGCCTTTTACAGTTGTCACGAGAAGGTGAATACACACCACACGGACACATGTATAAGGTTACATTTGCTGCTACGTAAAATCAAAAGAAGTTCAGTATCAGGACCTAATATCTCCACATCAAGGCATCAGAGGTTAAACAGAGGCCGGTAAACTTTACAAAAAGAATAGCAAAAAACCGCCGAGTGTTTGCGACGACATAAATCGCTGGGCCCGCGCTCACCCAGCCGCCCTGCCTGGTTGCCGCTTCATAATTGGCTTGTGTTGGGCTCGTCGCAGACGCGGGTCTCAGTTGCGCCTGCACTTTCGCGCCGGTAGCTTTCTCTTGGCTGAGAGGTTCTCGTTTCGGCGCTTCGTGCTTTGGTGAGGCGACTCGGCCAATAGCAGCTGGGCGTTTATGTTGGCCACTTTCTGGTGCCAGTCGGACATGGCCCCCACTACTGAGGTAAGTAAGACATTCTGCCGCTGGAGGTAGGCGTAACCAGCGAGGTTAACCAGCAACGAAACGAGCAGTGATACGGCGCCAGCGACGATTATGTCCCTCATGGCAGTGTGATCCTCCATTGCAGTCTACATGCTTAAGTAGCCGACATTCGTCCTCGTGGAAGCAGCTGTGACGTCGCCCGCCGAAGCAGCGAACACGACGCACGCTTATTGAAGACTAACATTTGTCATAACCGAACCTTTCGTAACACTCAGTTATCTTGGTCATTGTCCTACGTCATCTATCTTTGTCGCTCAGTCCTCGTCTCTCAACGTGATTTCGCCAGCCAGAAACTAGGTGCGACTGACCTGCATTGCGACAAACGACTGGCTGACTCTCATCTTCCCGTCTTTACTCCTGTCAGCTGGGAACAGCCTGCTGCCCAGAGATATCTCTTCATCCGATCGAACAATTCTCGACCGGCACAAAGGCCCCATTTATACGCTTTCACAACGTTTGGTAGTCAGATTTCACTGCCAGAAATCGTATTTTGATCGACTCACTATACTACATGGCACGTTTCGAATGGGCAAGGGGGGCGGGCGAAAGAACGTATGGCTACTATGCGATACAAAACAATTTGTGAGAGACACCACAAACCGAAGCCGATATTTTCTCAACGAATCAGGTTGTGTGGTTTAATCGCGTGCGCTCAACCAGATCAAGAAGCTATGTCATGTATACCGCGGGATTTCTGGCCTATCGCCAACCCAATGACGCGACGATCGGGGTGACAAACTCGATGAAACATATGGCCCAATGGTCGACTATGGACGTACGTGGAGATTTGACATCAGTCGTGTATTCTATCCGAGGATCCTGAACAAAACAGCCATAGGCGTGACCATCCAAGCACTCTACCCTCCCTCCGTGGATGCCAAATTGCCCCAATATACGAATTTTAAGGATTGCGATTATTCAAAAGATAATATATACTTCATCGAGAGGTGCCTTCAGTCGCTGGCGCCTATTATGGTGATCATCAACGGGGGCGATGGTGCTACCTTAGAGGTGTCTTATGCAATGCCGGTGCACAGTGTGATAGGGCCATGTCAAGCTTGGCTGAAGTCTGCCTTACCAACGACCACAATGGCCCGCCTGCGGCCTTAGGTTTGGCCAGACCACAACCTCCTTGGGAAGAGTCGAAGCCGGGAGTCCCGCGATTGGTCAAACCGCTTCGCCGTGCGAGCAACATGTCTTGTAAACTCTTTTGCGGAGATTTGCTATCCCACTGGCTGCCGTATCTCATCCCTCTGAGATGCCGGCCTGTCCCTGCAATACCCCCTACCATGGCCAGCGTGAATATAGCTCAGCTGCTGCCAGTCAACCACAAAGAATTCAAGGCGGTGTGAACGAAATTTTTGGGACTTCATGCGATAGAGAGCGTTTACGAGGCGACCTTGGGGAGATAAGTTTGGAAAGAACTCGATTTGTGGCCATACAACTTTGGTACGTCAAGCTACCATTACTGCACTCGCAGCCAGGCTTGACCCTTCTAGTCGTCTCGATTGGGTTGATGCCTTTGCTTCTTATTTTTGGTTCCGGGTCCGCATTCACCCGGTGGCCACGTTATTTTGCGAAGCACCTGCCACCCGCCAGACTTGGCCTCCCTCTTCCAAAGACTGCTCGCTGATACCTCCATTAGCGCTTTGGCCGAGCATAGACTGTTCTTCGGCTAGACTCTTCAGGAGCTGCCATGAAAACATCATTTTCATCTTCTTTGAGGGAGTAACTCGTGATACGAGTCAACCACTTTAAATGCTACGTGGTGCCACCGCGGGCGCTCTGGCTTTGTTGTCTCTGCTGCCGCCAAAATCTTGTCGTGTCTGGAACCCAAACCGCTGTCTGAAAGAATATCCACGACGGCCTCCTCCCGACCTTGGGGGCAGACGGTATCGATCATGTCGTATCAATACCTTCCTCTCCTGCCTCCTAGCGGCTCCGAAGTGCACATGTCTCACCCCGCATACCCACCAACGTATAGCTCTCCTGCTCCGGATCCTCCACTGAAGGTTCTGAGATCTCACGGTCAATCTCTCAAGGAGCGCAAAGGATTCAAAGCACAGGCGAGTGTGAATTCAGCACGTTCGATGTCCACGTCTAACGTGAGACCGCAGCAGACCAAGAGGTCCTATACCGACCAGGCTATTCAAACTGGCCACGAGAAGAGCAATAAGCTTCGCTATAAGAGAACTTCGGTAGCATGTGGTAAGTACCTGACCCGCTGGTCACCGCTCTTGCCGGGCGGCAGAGGTCTGCTCGTCGATCCTCATACTGACTATGTTGACCAAGGGCACTGTCGGCGACGAAAGACTCGCTGTATTCTTGCTCCAGCGGATGCTCAGGGGAGATGCATCAATTGCATCAGATTGAAGAAGGAATGCAGCTTCTTCCCCATAGCTCAGTCGCCTCGGCCGCAGTCAACATGTGCGCGCCCGAAGGCGCCTTCTGTCACTAGACAAACATCAGACAAGTCTCAATACCAGCAGTACCAGAATATCGCCATACCTGCGGCTCAAGACACGGCGCCTCCTGCTGTGCGCCCAATGAACATGGAAGGAGGTAAGTGTCATTACTCGCAGACATGACAAGACGACTGACATATGACTGACGTAAACCCCATAGCGCATTCGGGAAGATCCTTGGCCGCTCATTCATTTGATTTTGTGAATCAAGGGTTTGCACATTGGATGCCACCGAATATTGCTCCCGATTCAGCTTTGCCACAATTTTCAATCAAGACGCCAAAGACGCCAACTGCAACCAAGACATTAGTACGGTTTCGACATATCCTCCAAGGAGACACCGATAGAGAGATTGAGAACGCTCAGACTTGGACGCATCCTTCCTCCCAAACGATGCTAATGGCTCCTCCATTCACTACTTCAATATGCCGCACAACAGCTACAGCGGTCTACCCAACACATACATCAGTAGCCGTGCCAGTGACGCTACCGTTAGTAAACTGTTTCGACGATCGTTGTTTATCTTACACAACCTGCGGCAATGTTCCTGGCATGTACACGGATCCTCCTGGCTCTTGCGACCCCTTGTACACCTGTGTGAGTTAAATACCGGCCTCCCTGCGATGTCTAGTGCTGATATGGATCAATAAGCAGACTTCTTCGCCATCCCACTCTTTCGACTGCTTGGGCAATGATTCTGACGCTAGCTACGAGCACCCAACTGCCACCCTCTCTTTGCTAGGGTCTCCTAGCACAATGCGGCAGTGAAACGTCGTTGACGAGAAGCGTTAACCGGGAAGGAACTACTAGAAAGAGCCTACATATAGCCCGTTCCGCAAGAGCTAGGTTAATCCACGAACGGGGGCTCCTTACCAAGTACCCAACCGTGAATCACTAGCGCCAAACACGTTACTCTAATAGATATCACTTTAGCCTTAGGCCAGAGGGCAGGATACAGTATACTTCCCGGCTTTGTCAAGGATGTTATCGATGACGTAGACTTCCGAGACTTCGAGGCCGAATTTCCGGTATTCCATGCACAGTTGTGTCGGCGCTGTTGAGAAGTCTACGGAATTGATGCAAAGCTCGCTTACGATCTTCCCAAAGATTCCCATCGATATTTTCAACGATTCCAATGCCGGTGACCTTCGGTAAGGTATGAGAAGCATCAGTTTGGTCCCAGAACAGTACCTTTCTTGAAACGTCCAGGCACTCGTCCATCAGAGGTCGATGACGATGGAATGCACGAGGAGCAGGGCCGTACGTGCTTTCTCGGGGTCTGGGTACCGCCCTGTCCCGTGGAGGGTTTGAAGTCTCCTTTCATGACGCTGGCCAACAGTCTGAGATCATCCGCAGACTCAATAGGCCCGGCTAGCATAGCAACGGGGTGGTCACTTTGAGCGTATACCATGCCCATCGCTTGGATAGCATGTGCTTTCCTGTCGCAGCGTCCACATCTACACTTTCGATTTCTGTTCGATACAATGGGGGTCGATCCAGAAAAGCTCTACACCAATAACAGCCATGTAGCGGATAGTTTCGTGGAGGATGCTCGGCCGAAGTGAAGACTTGTCAAACAATTTACTAGTTCCTTCCTGAACAAGGAAAGGTCCCCGCTTGTTGACTTCGTACTTAGAGGGACGCCAAGTGTATGACAGGGCGACATAGTTGCCTTGGTCGAAGGCGTTGATTCGATGCCGATATAGCCTGATGGGCTTTTCGTCCTGAAGAGTGGCGTTTGTAGCGCACGTATCAGCGGCATCTTCGGATAACCTCAGGCACTCTAATTGTCGAATGAAACCAAGATCTTTATGCTGGGGCTGCTGGCACTTTTGAATAGCAAATAGACTGCAGTCCTTGTCAGCGGTCGAGATTACGTAGGACCTCCGGTGCCGCGTCATGCTGTCTTTGGAAAATCAGTCGCTTTTGAACTCTTCTGTTTCCACAATCTACGCTGGAAGTTTGTTCAAAGCTCCACGTTACTCCCAGTGCATATCATTCTCATTCTTAGTTATATGCAGACGATAGAAAAGTACTATCAACCGTTAGCAACCATGAGGGATGATGAACGTTTGAACTGTCAGGGTTTCCACTCTCGGGGTTGCATAAGAGCAGAACTAAGAAAAACCAGGTGAAATTCGGGCCCAAGGAACATAGAACATGAACCGACTTCGAGGACCACAAGGCAAACCTTCCTTGATTTCAATTCATCACAATGGCGCAACAGAATGGGTGTGAAGGCGGAGTATGCGGTGACTGTTGCACGACACATGTGAAGTACACAGAAACACGGGACCGTATGTCAATAGGAAATACCATAAATGACACCTCAATACTAATTTCTATCATTGAGCGACTACAGCCACACGTCAATCTGTCCAGGTTGATGCTATATGTACGTAGCTATTGATTTGATACTGATGGTCACAAAAGCAGCGTATGGCTAGTCCATAAGCTTCTACGAATACCTACAAAACTTCGTGGTAGGGCCGCGACCGGAACTCGCGCTGGTGTATTATTGGACGAGGCATTTCAGCTGCTACGCAAAGGAATAGTCAGTTTGAGACTAGGTGGTGTATCGCAACAATGGCGTATAATACCATAGCAGGACGCATTTGATCGAAATTGCGTAAAATGCCTGACTCGGGATGAAGTTCAGCTTACAGAGGCCAGCGAGCGTCGGCTACATAAAGGACAATCTCGCGCCCGCTGACAATGTTGTTGTGCATCTCGGCCTGCACGAAGTATAACCCTGAGCATGGCACATCACGATCAGCCTTCAACGCCGACAAGCATTTACTCCGACGAGACATTGGCAGAAGTGTCTCTCGCTGCATCCTGGTCTCCAAGCTATAGCATCGCCTCCACGTTGGTAGGTTCCACTTACAACGACGCCAGGGAAGGTGATGCAAGCCAGCTGGACCCAGCACCTGAGGATGAGAGATCCTCTTCTCGCCCGTCAACAGGAAGACCAGAAATCACGATAGGTCAAAGGCTGTCGGAAGGGAGCGTGCAACACCTCGTTTCAGAGCGAAGCTTTGGGTCTGACGACACCGCAGTCGACTCGTTAGTGGAATCATGGTCATCTGATCATAGCACGGCGACAATTGCCTCCACTGCACAGGATGATCTAGTGGCGGCCATCACAAACAACGACATTGCCCAGGTGGAAGCGCTTTGCCTGCTAGGAGTCGCCTTGTCCGAAGACAATTTCGTGTTTCTTTATCAAGCTTGCCTCAGAGGACCCGGCATGGTGAATGCTCTGGCGCTTCATCCAGCGCACGACTTTGCTTGTCGTATAGGCGAGCCCTATAATGATTACATTCTTCATATGGTCCTCCGGACTCCGGCCACGGAATTCGTTGATGTTGAGGGAGCTTACGCTGGTTCACATGTGTCGATAAAAGTCGCCGTCATCCGCGTGCTATTGCACCACGATGTCGACCTCACTTTGCGAGACCGAATAGGTGACACAGTCCTGCACACCGTTTGTGGCGATCTAGGCCTTCCTAACCTACAAGAAGAAACAGAGGGTTACCTGGTCCTCCAGCGCTTTCTTGGACACGGTGATGATGGCTACGGCGAAGTGGTCAGAAAAGAGTGCCTGGCTATGATCAATGTTCAAAACTCTGGGAGGATAAGACAGGATGGCATACACCAACAGTTCTGGCACACTCCCTTAGGCGTAGCGATTCTGTACAACAACCTTAAATGCGCCAGATCGCTGTTGAAGCATGGTGCCGACCCGCACATTCCGGGCGAGTGGGGAGAGCCTCCCATTTTCTTCGCCGTGCGTAACGACAGCTTGGAAGCCGTTCACTTGCTACTTGACTACGGCGCACGCCCGACAGCTTCCACGTACAGATTACGGTGTTGTAGTGCAGTACGTGCGGCCTTGGAAAAAGGCAACTAGAGTCTACTAGCCATTCGAAATGGGGTTCTCATCGTTATCACGTGCTTCCGACTCACCAGGGCGCTGCGGACGTGGCTTCAGCCCTGATTAAGCTTGCCAACACAGCGTGCCTCTGCAGAGCTTCAGCAGACCTACGCTTCTCGCACCAATATATTACTTGCCAGTTTGCCATTCTTGTCGTAGTTCACCGGCCCGGTGTACGTTGTCAGAAGCCTGGATGCGCTAGTCTTGGACTTTATGGTTGTCACGGTCACATTCATTTATTCGAAGGGTCTCATTTCGTACAGAGACGCTCGTGGCCCGCGTACTCTGGCGTCTCCCACGATGGACAGAAACACCGGTCCACTGGGGCTGTGGATGCCATCTTCGAAAGCAAATCGCGACAGTTGAGCCATCTTCTGGTACCACCTGTCACGGGCTAGAGCCCGGATTGATATCTCCGGCTTCGCCGGAGCAGTTACCGAGATCCGGCTCCGTTGGACCCACTATTCTGCCGCAGTACGCCGCCTAACCCGGCCTGCTTCACCGCTGTTAGGTGCCTACCCTTGTA
>JANUHK010000310.1:0-46614 GCA_026319125.1 Colletotrichum noveboracense | reverse complement strand
CCCTTGTATTCGACGTAGTAGAGTGGTCTTTGGCACACCATACTGTAATGAAGCTTTTTGTAGGCTAGTACTGGTTGCGATAGCCTTAAGTGCCTGAGAAACTTCATCTTTGGTATAATGAGCCATCGTGTAGTTATTATGATTCGTAGAGAGTTTGGTAACGATTGAGTAAAAAATGGTGAAGTTATTTAAGTTTGAAAGTGGCGGTGTGCATTTTCGATGAGGCATTTTGAGGTGGTCTGAATGTGGGGGTGGTCTGGAAGTGGGTGTGGGACGTTAAATACTTCACGACGTGAATGACAACCTTCTTAGGTATGGTGTGACTGCAGATATCTATGACACAAGGCGAAATAAGTTCATGTTAAGGGTCATGCCAGATAGATCAACGTTGTGCTACGACCGCAAACATTTTATCACTATGATGTTTTTATTCTTCATCTATGCTAGCCTCTATTTTGGTACACCTTGGATGACGACCTTCAAAGTGTCCTCCTTCGCCTGCCTTACAACCTCAAAGGCCTCGACGGCCTCCTCGAACTTGTAACGATGAGTGATCAACTTCCTTGGGTGGACCTTTCCTGACGCTACCAAGTTCACAGCCTCAGGGTAGCATCCCGTCGTGTACCTGATCGAGCCCTTGATGTTCAATGCACGAATACAAGCAGTGGTGATGGGGAACACGACATTCTGAGTCAAGTTAGTGGACTGCCCGCAAATGCCGACTGAAGTACGCTTACCTCCTTGCCCATCCCGGCTTGCACATAAGTCCCGCCCTTCTTGGTAGCAAAGACACCAGCCTGGATGCATGGCTCAGCACCCGTGCACTCCAGAACCACATCAGCTCCCTCTCCGAGACCGTAATCCCTGAGAATCTTCTCACCAATGGCGCGAGAAACATCAACAGGGTCCTCTGGAGCATCGGGGAGCTTCTTTGACACGTAGACATCGTCAGCTGCAAAGTCCTTGGCAAACGCCGCGCGAGACTCGGAGATGTCCACTCCAATGACCTTGCTGGCGCCGTAGGCCTTGGCCACTGCCTGGCAAAGAACACCGATAGGTCCGCAGCCGAAGACAAGCACTGTTTGGCCGCCCTTTAGCTGAGCAACCTTGCAAATCTGCACCGCAACAGCAACCGGCTCCACCAGCGTGCCGTCCTCGGAAGTCATGTGCTCCGGGATGGGATAGGTGTAGTCGCCGGCGACGATGTAGTACTTCTGCAGGGTACCGTCCCATGGAGGTGTCGCCGCGAAGACGGTGTCTGCACAGAGATTGTATGCGCCGGCCCTGCAGTGATCGCAGCTTTGCTGAGTTAGAACATGCCTATTCTCAACGTACATTACGGTTGAAACTCACTGCCTGCATGGGACACCGGGTTCAATAGCAACCCGGTCGCCGACCTTGGAATTCTTCACCTTGCTTCCGACTTCGACAACGGTCCCGGCACTCTCATGGCCGAGAACGATGGGCGACTCGAGGATGAAGTCGCCGATCCGGCCGCGCTGCCAGTAGTGGACATCGCTGCCGCAAATGCCCGTCTGCTCAATGTGAACGCGGACGTCGTACTCATCTCTGAGCTTGGGAACCTCGCGATTCTCGAACGAGACGTTCTTGATGGAGTGGAGCACGAAAGCAGGGTTCTGCGGAAAGTTAGCGTTGGCTGCGAAGCCAGGGTGTTGATAATCTGGCTTACGATTTTGGACATCTTTGAGGTATGGTAAGCTTAATTTCGGTTCAGAACCCTGATGGCAGTGAGACTTGGGATATGGTCGATTCGCTTGAGCTCTACCAAGCTTGGAAGCATCTTATTTGTGCAGGTGGGAGACGGCCGTGACGTCGACGCGGGGTACTGCGGCGCCGGCCGGAGCGGGGCCGCCGCCAAACGCCGAGCTGAGTCGGGCGACTGTTGCCCGATGTGCGCCAATCAGCATGCCCTGCCCTCCGCTCGAGTACCATTTGTCCTCTTGCCTTCCCATCCGGATATTTCTTGGACTCGATTCGTTGGTTTGCCATTGTTGGCTTTGCTAGGGTCAATGTTACCGCTCTGAGGCGCCCATCAACAGCCTGAGAAGTCCAGACCACACCCACAGCGTCACCATGGAATCCACCTACCGATCACTGGTCCAACGCATCCTCTCCAAATGGGAAGAAAAGAAGGTTTACTCTTCCAGCGCCCCGGATACCCATCCCCGTCTAATTATCGCGCTGGCGGGGCCACCGGGCTCCGGCAAAACAACAATTGCTCAACGCGTCGTTTCCGCCATCAACAACTACCCTGGACCCCACCCCAAATCCGTCGTCATGTCCGCTGACGGCTTCCACCTACCCCTGGCAACACTCCGCGCACTTCCAAATGCTGCGGAAGCGATCGCCCGGCGCGGCGCACCGTGGACCTTTGACGGACAAGCTGTCGTTGAGATCGTCCGCGAGCTGCGGATGTCTGCAGGCCACCGGCCGGTCTTGGCCCCTACATTCGATCACAAAGTCAAAGACCCCGTCATTGGCGGGTTCACGGTGGATGCCGATGTCGACGTCTGCATCGTTGAAGGGAATTACTTGCTTGCGGACGAAGAGCCTTGGGGTCAGATTGCTCCGCTGGTGGATGATCGTTTGCTGGTCAGAGTTGAGTCGGCACTGGCCCGTACAAGGGTTGCGAAAAGACATGTTGCAGCCGGTATTGAGGACACTATGGAAAAGGCATTGCACAGAGCAGAGACCAATGACATGGTCAATGGGGAGTTTGTTGCTAAACGGAGCGAAGGCAGATATGATCTCTTGATTGATAGTGTCGAGGAGTTACCAAATTAGCGACTAAGACTAGAATACCATTTCACGTTGACTCGGCTCGTTTCATGGGCAGCATGCAAAGTTCTTGGCATGTAATGTGTGTCGGTGAGGGTGAGAGCACTCCGCCCGGAACATATGCCTGCAGCTTACGGTGAGGGCCACCCGAGCCAACATCCGGGGATGACTTCAAAGAGCTTGACATGATCTCCCGGGTACCAAGTAGGCCTCGAGCAGAAATCACGCATGACTTCTATTTGAACCCTAGTCGCAGAGTATCGATAGACACAACTCCCATTCCAAGATTACACCCATCTCCTTCGCAGAGGCATTAGCACACTGTCTACAGCAACACAAGTCTTCCTTTGATACCCATATACAGAGTAATCCCAACTCACATCACCATGTCCACAAACGGCACAACAAACGGTACGAGAAAGTCTATCCGGGCTCCCAACCCTCCTGTTCAAGACAGCGTCTTCAAGCAATTCCGCCTCGATGGACGCACCGTCATCATCACAGGTGGAGCAGGCGGCATTGGTCACGAGATCGCCAAGGGTCTCGCCGAAGCCGGCGCCAACGTACGATCATCCTGACCGTATTCCCCTGAACATCGCACATGGCTAAACCTCTCGCAGATCGCTATTTGGTACCACACATCCTCAAAGGCAGCCAACTCACTCATCGAGACCCTCATCAAGGACTTTGGCGTGAAGTCAAAGTCCTACCAGGTTGATGTCCGCAACTATGCCGCCGTCGAGGCCGCTGTAGCGGAGGCTGTCAAGGACTTTGGCCGTCTGGATGTCATGATCGCAAATGCCGGCGTGCCCTCCAAGGCAGGTGGTCTCGACGACAAGGTCGAGGACTGGGACCACGTCCGCGCAGTGGACTTTGACGGCGCGTACTACTGCATGAGGGCGGCTGGCCTGGTCTTCCGCGAGCAGAAGAGTGGCGTCGGAATCATCACGGCGTCGATGAGCGGCCACGCCGCGAATGTCCCGCAGGAGCAGAGCTGCTACAACGCATGCAAAGCCGGAACCGTAAGTTCGATTTCGTTCGTCTGACATGCCACCGCCCGGACTAACACCGAGCTTTTGCAGATTCACCTGGCCAAGTCTCTGGCTGTCGAGTGGGCTAAGTGGGGAGGCCGCATCAACTCCGTCTCCCCCGGTTACATTGACACGGCCATCTCGGGTGACTGCCCGTTCGAGATGAAGGAGGAGTGGTTCAGCCTGACGCCGCTACGCAGGGATGCTGATCCGAGGGAGTTGAAGGGCATTTACCTGTATCTCGCCAGTGATGCTAGCTCTTACACTACGGGAGCCGACTTTATCATCGATGGTGGCTACACTGCTCGGTAGATATCTCATGCTAGGTAATAATAAAGCGTTCGCACTAGAAGTTTCTCACGTCAATCTGGTTGGGCACTGAGAGCTCTTGCAAGAATCGACCATGCGAACTGAGCCTACGTGTTCCCAACTACATATGCTCACTTTACTTCAAAAGATTGGATTTAAAACATACTACAGCTATGAGTTTTGTGGTAGATTTGAGGTATCCTGCATATAAAACTATGCATAAAAATCAAGAAAGAACAGATGTTGCGTTTGTAAGAAGCACTTCGGTTGTAGAGGCTTTGAAACAGTAGCTTGACTAAATTACCACGGACGAACGCATCCGGCTGATAATTATTCAAGAACGTTGCTATCCGTTTGAGTCTTTTCGACTTTGATGATTTGCACCTCTAGTTCTCTAAAGCAGAGCCCTTCTATGGATCAGACAGTAAACTTTAGAGCTTCTTCGCCGGCACGCAACTTCGTGCCTGCACGTTCATGCACAGTCGTATGACTTACACAGTTGTTTTCCAAGTAGAAACTGCACGTTGCGTTCTTCAAAACCGATGACCAGCGAAATCCACTTTCATTCTGGCTTGCGTGTGCACTTCACAAGTTCCCAAGAACACCCGGCCTCTTGTGGGCTAGATCCCAAGCGAGCATGGACGATGTCCGAGACCAAACGCCGGTCTCCGATAACAAAGAACAATCATCGCAGCCATCGTCAACAAAATCCAACTTTGAAGACATCACGATGTCGCAACAGGTCCCGGTTCAACCCCGTCCTCACCCGATCATCGAAAGATCCCAGCAGCCGGGCCTCGCTCACCCCTGCCCAGCCTTCCACGCATGCGTCTTATTGCCGGGCAGAGCCTGCACGGGCTAGGCACCATCAGCCCCCGTGTAGTGAGGTTTTTTAGTGAGGGTGACAGTCGTCCGTCGTTCCCGCACTGCCAAACAGCCGCTCTGGGAACGTTCTCTCCGCAAACATGACTCGTGGGCAAACAGATGCAGCACCGCAAGCACGATGATGCAACAGGTCGCACCGCGCTGTACCCCATGGGCCAATTCCTCCCCGTATTCCACCGACCCATCAACCACGTTAATGTGGGGTAGGAGGGAACATGCGGAGTGGCTAGCTGGGCGCGGAGGTTCCAATTACCAGCCGTCTGGGTGAGTGAGCGTGTCAACATCACGCTACCTGGGAATCATCACCTCGTTCCTCGTCCATGTAGATATAAATCTCCTGCGGGACCCGCATGATCTCGCATCGGGCAATTTCCTTTGAGCCTTTCGGTTTCTCATCAAGTTCGTCCCAACTTGGATGTCTTCATACTCTTGTTAGTCGATGCCAGGCACGCGACCTCGGATTTAAGTAAACATGAAAGACGAGCAGATTGTCGGCGCCGCTTTGGCCGAGGTCCTCCCCAAGACCGACAAGTACTGGTTCCAGCAATCACATCTGTTGAGGTTGAACCTGCTTCTCTTGATTCCTCTCTTGTCATCATCGGTTGCCGGGTATGATGGTAAGTTATGAGAGCCTGTTGCATAGGCCTGCCAGCGTTTAACAGCAGCAACTCACAGGATCGTTGATGAACGGACTGCAGTCGCTGCAGCAATGGCGCGAGTATTTCGGACATTCAACTGGTGTGAAACTGGGCGTTGTCAATGCCGCGCAGTCCATCGGTTCTGTTCTGGCTCTTCCAATCATCGGATACCTCGCGGACCGCTTTGGCCGAAAGCCTGTCCTCCTTTCGGGCATCATCCTCATCATCGTTGCGACGATCATCCAGTCGACCTCGATCAACCTGCCGATGTTCATTGTCTCTAGACTCGTTGTCGGATTTGGAGGCATGTTCGTGGTCCATCCAAGTCCACTGCTCATTGCAGAGTTGGCTTATCCGACACACCGCGGAAAGTACACCTCGGCATACTGGACTATGTACTACCTGGGTGCGTCTGAAGACCGATACAAAACATTCAATGACAAAGTTTCTGACCAGGATTTCTCTAGGTGCTATTCTAGCTTCATGGACTACATTCGGCTGCCAGGATTATGCTACAGAATGGTCGTGGCGAATTCCCAGCATCCTGCAAGCTGGCTTCCCCATCGTCCAGCTCTGCTTCTACTTCATGGTCCCGGAGTCCCCCAGATGGCTCATTGCAAAGGAGAGAACAACCGAAGCAGCTGCAATTCTTGCTCGATACCACTCCGGCGCGCAAGACCCAACCGACGCCCACACACCCCTCGTCCGCCGCGAAATCGCCGAGATCGTACAGACAATCCGACAAGAAAAGCTGGCGGAAACCACCGGCTGGGCGTCTCTTGTATCCACCCCAGGCAACCGCAAACGGACCCTGATTGCCGTATTAGTCGGCGCAATGGCTCAGTGGAATGGCATAGGTGTGGTGTCGTATTACCTGACTTTGGTGCTGAACACCGTGGGCATCACCGACACATTCGACCAAACACTCATCAACGGCCTCCTTCAAATATTCAACTTTGGCGCTGCTCTCAGTGCGGCGTTCCTCGTGGACCGTCTCGGTCGGAGAACTCTCTTTCTCTGGTCAGGGGTTGGCATGTTCATCTCGTACATCGTCTGGACCGCCTGCTCGGCCGTCAACTCGGACACGGGCTCCAAACCCGCGGGCATCGTCGTGGTCGTCTGTCTGTTCACGTTTTACTTCCATTACGACATTGCCTACACCCCGCTTCTCATGGGATATCCTACCGAGCTCTTCTCGTACTCGCTGCGGTCCAAGGGTATCGCGGTAGAGTTGCTTGCGATCTATGGTTCGCTCATCATCCAGGCGTTCGTCAACCCCATCGGAATGGAGAACATTGGATGGAAATACTATATTGTGTTCTGTTGTCTCCTGGCGGTCTTCCTGTTCATAACTTGGTACCTATTCCCGGAAACAAAAGGGCACAGCTTGGAGGAAATTGCAGTTATCTTTGATGGGCCACAGGCTGTTGAGAACTTTGAGGGCAGCTCGGACATCAAGGAGGAAAAGATTCTGGCTAATGGTGGTGTAAGCACTGCAGTACACAAGGAGGAAGCGTAATGGGCGTGTTTTTGAGTTGATTTGTCTTTTGAAACTACTCCACATATTCAAAGGAGGTATGAAGTTTTGAGTTCTGCAAATATACCAAGGCCAAAAGTCCACTTCGCAACGATTCACGATTACCTGTATCCGCAACTGGCTCTTGGAACTCAAGTTCAACATTGAAGCCGTCTCAAACCCTTCCTAACATCGGTCTGAAAACCTTCATAGACCTGCAAAGGCAACTTTCAGCTATTCTCGATGAAATCCAACAGCCGATAGCATTGCCCGAGCCTTTTGTCCCGCCAGCCTGCTTCCCCAGCCTGTCGTGCCCGACTAACACCGGCGGAGCTCGGATTACAAGGATGTTTGGCCCAGGCCCCCTGATCGCGATCAGTCATATTGTGGATCACCACAGCGCAAGTGTGTGGAGAAAATGGCGGGGTTCATGCACCTGGAGACTCGCTGGAGTTGAATGTTGGAGAGGACCGCCTGGGGGCCGCGCTACCCAATGTGAGAAGCAACAGAAACAGCCTCCGACCTCGTCCGATCCGCAGCCACCACCATCAACCCACACCACAAACGTCCACTCCTCCTCATTCCCGTGTCTCCTTGCTGCATGCTCGAATGTTATGACGGCCGCATACCTACCCAGAGAACGGACGACAACCGCCCTACCTCCGAGAGCCGGCCAACGTCACTCCGGGACCGCCAAGTGCCAAACATCAGCCTGGATCGCGATCCCCAAACTGACCACCCCTGAATGTGAGAGGCTGTCGAGCTGTCTCGGGCTAAACCTGTCTCGGCCCTTGAATCAAACATAATGTCATCATCGGGCCCCATCGGCGACGACCCGGCCGGCTCACTCCCTCCGGACCCGGCCTCCGTCAGCATGGCCTTTGCATCTGCCGATCAGGCATGCAAGGAGTGCAGGCGACGCAAGGCCAAGTGCAACCGGGCCATACCGACATGCAACCTGTCAGTGACGAGCCTCTAAAGGTATCAGCCCATACTAACATTGGGAACAGCTGCGTAAAGTACCGGCGTCACTGTCTCTATGAGAAGCATGCTCGGACGCCATTGACCAGAAAGTATGAGTAGCTTGCAAGGGGAGGGGATGTTGGTGGTGTGGCCAGTTGTGCTTGTCTCAAGAAACTTGACTTACACTTTTATGCAGGCACCTCACCGAGGTTGAGGAGAGGTTGGAGCGGGCCGAGGCACTCATCACACATATGCGGACTCTGCTTCCGACCAACACCAGGCCGGGCTCCTCCCTAGCCACGCCCGGGAGACCCGAGCCACCGGCTCCGCGTGTCGATGAGCCTTTTGACTTCTCGAAGCTGGATTCGCCGGCTTCGTCCGGCGCCAATGTCCCGTCATCACAACCTCTGCCTATTGAGGCAGATCTTGGCGCGCTTCCGCTCAGCGATCCTGAGCCGGCCCATCGGCTCCAACCAGCCCGGGCTTCTCTCTCGCGACATGCAACTTCATCATCCGCGCCGGGGTTCCACACAACCTCCAACATAGCCCGTCCTCAGCGACAGAATCATCATCATCACCCAGCAAACGACATCGCCCACCGAGACCTCAACCTCCTCGAAGCGCACCCCACAGATGACTTCGAGTGGGACGAGCAGGAGACCCTAACAAACTACTCCGCCTCCCCGGAAGCGATCCAAGAGACAGACTCCAATGGCGAGGCCACCATCGCAGACGGCATGGCAACCCTCGCCGTCGGCGAGAAGGAATCCGGTTACCTCGGCGTCGCCTCCGGCGCCGCCCTCCTCCGCCTCCTGGAACCCTCCACCCCCCGCCGCAGAACCCAGTCCTCGTCCTCGCGCGCAGGCCCCGTCAACCACATGCAATACGCCCTCACGCCACAGCCAGATCCCAACAGGCACATCACCGACGCCATGATAGACGCCTACTTCCGGCTCTATCACGTCAGCTACCCCATCATCCACGAGGCGACCTTTCGCGCGCAGTACGCCGGCGTCATCCCCCGGCCCAGCGGCGACTGCTGGCTCGTCCTGGCGTACACCGTCGCCGCCATCGGCGTCTACACGACGGCCACCACCCTCGACAACCTCGACATGTCCCTCTTCGCGCAGGCCCGCTCGATCCTGTCCTTCAATTTCCTCGAGGTGGGGAACCTGACGCTCGTCCAGGCGCTCACCCTCATCTCCAACTACCAGCAGAAGAGAGACAAGCCGAACTCGGGGTACAACTATCTCGGCCTCGCCGTGCGCATGGCCATGGGCCTTGGGCTACATAAAGAGTTCCAAGGCTGGAACATCTCGCCCCTGAACATGGAGATCCGCCGACGCGTGTGGTGGTCCCTATGTGTCTTTGACGTCGGCGCAACGATAACCTTCAGCCGGCCCTCTGTCTTTCCATCTGAGGGTGTCGATGTCTCCCTCCCCCTCAATGTTGATGACAAGGTAGAACCACGCCCGCTAAACGATCTTAAGAGCATCCGCTAACAACGACCACAGTCCCTAACCGCAATCTCCAAGTCCTACCCGCCCGAGACGGAGGGTATCACGCCATACACAGCAGTCCGGACCCAAGCATCTTTCCACATCGCCACGACCCCAATCTACACCCGCGTCATCTCCAAACCCCTCCCCTCCGCAGACGAAATGCTCCGTCTGGACCAGGACCTCCTCGAGCCCTGGCTGTCCAGCATCCCCCCCTACTTCTCCGAAGCAGCAACGAACCCTCCCCCGCCGCCCAAGTACGCCCTCGCCCACGCCGTGATGAACTGGCGATACCGCAACCTGCGCATCATAATGTACCGCCCCTTCGTCATCCGCCGCGCCCTCCAAGCCCGCGACAGGCGCGCAGACGACTCCCCCTCCAACACCCGCGCCTACGAAAAGTGCCTCGCCGACGCAAAGGCCACGATCACCAGCATTAGCGACTTCTGGGACCGCAACGAGCACAACCGCCTGGGCGCGTGGTACGCCCTGTACGTCCACCCCACACCACAAGCTCCCTTCTCTGTCTGATCCTAATCCCCCGTGTAGGTACTTCCTCTTTCAAGCCGCTCTGATCCCCTGCATCTGCCTCCGCAACGACCCAACCTCCCCCAACGCCGCCGACTGGCGGCACCAAGTCACCACGACCACGCGCTGCATCGCTGCCCTCGCGCCCGTGAACTCGAGCTCCTCGCGCTGCTACCAAGTCATAGTCGACCTCTGCGGCCGCTTCCTCGACAGCAGCGTCATCGCCAGCCACGCACCGCCCGCTGCTCCGCCGTCCACCGCTGCCCAAGAAGCACGTTCGACGCCGAACCACGACGCTCTTGAGGTTGCCTCTGAGCCCATTGACGAAAGTCCGCAGACGCAGATCAACAGCGTGTTCTCGATGATGTGGCCCAATGTGCCGCCCATGGAGGCGGCGGATGTGGTTATGGGCGACGATGCGTGGATGGAGTTCTTGAAGGGCGGGAGCGGCGGCGATGGGGATGGCATGTGGTTCGAAAGTTAGGGACATGAGTACTCCTGATCATACTCACCCTTCTGAACATGAACACAGAACACGGGCTTCTCAACTTAGCTAGCACCATCTATCCGTTCTTTGATCTGAGAGACCCGACATCAAGCAATCCCGTCCAAATACAGCAAGTTTTCCCTTCAAAATTGTGTCCCTTCATATTGACAAATGCGCCAATCAAGCTTCGAAACACACAGACTCATCTTGTGTACCATCGTCGGATCCTGGATCTCTGGTGACAATGCGCAAAGCAAAATGGACGTCATCCCAGGTAGTCTCTGAGATGGACAGAATCTGCGCCGAACGCCCAATCGGCGACTTCTTGTCCTCTACCAGCTTGCATATGCATCGACAGAGCTTGTCCTTCCAGTCTCGTCCCACAAGCGCTTGAGTCTGGCTATCGACGAGCCCACCGCTTTTCCATTCCTTGAACGCCCCATAGAGAAACGGCTTACTATCGGTGAAGAGATCTTTTAACTCGAAATGCTGGGTTTTGGAAGTACTCTCACGGCTCGAATTTCTGATCCTCGCAAACAGTTCCATAACAACGTCCTGCTTGTCTCGTGCGCATTTGGTGTGGGCGTTCAGCAACTCCCCGATCCTGAAGCACGTCCGCAAGGTAATCGTGGTTGAGAGACCAACGACGACGGATCGGTCTCTCGTCTTTTTGGGGAAAGGAGGCCTGGTGATGGGAGTCATGCTCGATGACGCGCTGGGATTTGGACTGACAACACCGGTGTGCTTTGCTTCGGCAGGGGTCGTTGTGGCCTTCGTTGCACATGCTGTCACAAGATCCCAGTCGACATCCTCGTCTAGAAGATCAGGCTCCTCGAACGTGTTCTTGAGATGTGCATGTTGACTTTCCGCTGGCGTGGAATGCTGCAACCGCGAATCGTAGCTTCTGGCCGATCTTGAATCACTGTCCGTTCTCTGCGTGACACTCGACGGTGGAAGTCTTGAAGGGGTGTCGCCTGAAGCTTCCACCAGCTGAATCATGGCCTCATCGTCAGAATCGTCCAGACCGTAGTCATCCTCAAGGGGAGGAACGTCTTCTGCAGGAGCGTCTTCTGAAGGAGCGGGTACCAATTCACTGGATGCTTGCTCTATGTGTTGACTCGACAGCTCCTGAGACTCGCTATCGTGATGACCGTCGAGCGCCTTGACAGTATCGTCGAGCCCTTGGACGCCGCCATCCAGGTCGACGAACTCGTCCATCCAAGAGTCATCCGAGGGCAGCTCCGAGGGCAGCTCCGTGGGCTGGACATTCGGAACCAAGGATGCAAGTGGTGTCTCGGGTATCTCGTATGGCGACAGCGGAGTTTGGGTTTGAAACAAGTCTGACGGATGGTACGTGTGTGCAGCCTCAGCGGGAATATCGTCCACCGTAGAGGAGGAGGCAAGCACGGCGGAGGCATGATATTTGTCTCCATCGAGCTCCGGCGCTGTCGCGGCAGAGTTCACAGCGACACGTTTGGCCGGAATCGCGTTTGTGGCAGCGGATGTGGGCGTCAACGGTCGTTTGGGGCCGTTGATAGGGGTGAAGCCTTGCTTGGTGACATTCAAGTTGAGGTGGCCACCACTCTTTCGGCTAGAATAATGTGAGAATCAACCCACCAGACATAGGTAGGTAGGAAGAGTACTGACCCGCCCCTTCGACTAGCCATCGTGAGAATCGAGTCTTGCCAAGTGCATCAACGTCGAAGTCAACGCAATCATCTAGGAGCTGATGAACGAGAGAAAGTGCTTGCAAAGAATTTTTCAGATGGGCGAGGCGAAAATCTTTCTACTTGGCACAGAGTATGTGGAAATGGAAAGAACTTGTTTGGGGCTCCTTCCATCAGGCAAGAGCATTTTTGAGGAGTGCCTTCCAAGGAAGGACCATACCAACGCTGTTTCCCTTTGAGGAATTACCACCAGCACTCCTTCTTCCACAATCTTCTCAGCTACCGCGGACTTCTTCCACCCATTTACAATATCATCCTTCTTTCCTTTTTCAAATTCCGTGCCAGATGACGGCAATCACCTGAGCAAGACACGTTGGTTGTTGATGATGAAGGTGTGCATCTTGGCCCTGACGATAACTTCTTCAGTATCCGGCAAGTACTATCTCGAATACACAATGACGTGGTCAGTTATGTTGGCCAAGAAGTCCCCTTCGTTGGCAAAGACAACAAACGTCACCTCAATTCTGAGAAAGATCACATGCGCGGGTCTTGGACCCTTATCAGCGGCAGCTACGCCTGAGACTGGGTTCGTCCCACTGGGGAACAGGTAGAACACTTGAAAGCATAGTCTGGAGCACATGAACTCCACTTCCTTTTCTAAAGCTTTAGGGGACGTGGCTCGTGATGCCTTCGTCGACGCTTCGGAGAGATAAAAGTTGGCTGGCCGTTGTAGGTGTGTCTCCCCCACGCCAGCCAACTTACACTCGCACCGGGGTGGACCAGGGAGGGATACAACGAAGAAGACAAAAAGAACATTTAAACTGACATCTGGAAGACACCATCAGACTGCATTCTCCGGCATCCCGGTAAACACATGGGTTGCTTCTCGAAAACGGGCGCCGAGGCCAAGTCACGGAGCTATTCGCAACCCCGTGGCCCGGACCGCAGAACGGAGGCACAGGAAGGAAGTGACATCAACGCGCAGCAACCCGTCAGACCCGTGGCCAAACGGCAACATGTCCAAATCTCTGCCCTCCCTTCCGTATCTCGATTCCGTTATCGAGACACGATGGCGCCGCATCGGTGTCGATGAAGGCATTCACAACCGGCTACGTCAGAGAGCACATGCCCTATAGAGAGGACCCCTTCACCTGTTTGCCCAGATAAGCGGCCATGGTGAACTGTCTCAGCGCCACGAGCCGCGCTCCGCCTGTCTCCCCCAAAGACAGCGCAAACACCGCAGCGAGGGAGTCTCAGGTGAGGTAGGCTAAAGCTAGGCGCGGAGGGGAGGGGAGGCAGAGGACTGGGAAAGACGTGTTGACACCTGGTGCCTCGGCCACGCAGTTGTTGATGGGCACTGCCGACGGCCAAAGAAGAACGCCCAAGGCCGCTGCGGTGATGTCAGTTTCTAGTCAGGTGAGCGTGGAATACCTTGGGCAGGGGGGGAGTGGTCTTTTGGTTGGCGTGTTTTTGGCTAGCTCCGAGGATGTTGGGCCATGTGGTTCCGGGGGTTGGACAGCCTTCTTAGTGCGCAGCTGAGGTCCATTTGCTGTGGAGGGAGGATGCAAAGTGTAAAAGCCGCACAGATGGAGGATCGCGTTAGTGCCTGCTGAAAATAACACTTTGATTTTAATCCGGTGTTTTCAAATAATATTCTTTTTCATTATCAGAAAATATTCCGAATAAACTGAAACCTAGAGAACAAACAAAGAATACCCCGAATACACGCCATCTCTCCCCTCTTTCCCCGGACGGGCTGTGTTGAATTAGTCCCCTCGATCGCGGGGATGAGAATGAGATGACACATGCCGGAGTTGGCGGGTAGATGACTAACCGAGACTTTCTGTTTCCAGCTCTGCCTTGCCAAAAGCTACCACCTGTAGCCGCGGTCTACAGCGGACGTCCATGCTAGACGCCCATTGAGGGCGCCCGAAGGCCGCGCATTCCCACGATCCGGACGACGATGCTCGCTCTCCGTCGCCCAATTGATCGCAGCTGAGCCACCAGGAACAACTTGCCTCGCTGATTTACGAAAGGTTACTGGACTCCCTCGGATATCACGGTCAGCCACTCCCATGCGCTCCAGCAGGGGCTGGTGCTTGCTTATATCAATCCCTGAGGCGGTGCTTCCGGCTCCCTCCCCAATGAAGTTCAAAGTTGCAAAAGCGACGAGAGCTGCGATTGAACGAACAATAACACGACGCAAGCACAGCCTAGTCATCACCATCATCACTCTCGTCGTCCATCATCAGCTGCAGTCACCCATCCATTCACAAATACCGAGGCGAATTGATCTACAACAACGGTATTTTTGAGTTTGGGGAAATAACTGAGTCACACCTGGTCTGTCAACGTCCGACAGGGCCTCGAGTTGCAGTTGCAGCTTCGTCTAGAGCCAAAAGAAACGCGCAGGACCAGTCACGGCAAGCTTTCGGGAAGCACATGGACTGTCGTGCATGGCAAGCGTGTGGGCATTGCGCCGCCTGTCAGGTTTTGCGCCCACATCTTTTGCTCCCTTTCGCATTTTCCATGTTTTTACGAATTCCAATGAAGATGAGAGATGCCGAAAGCGCGATTGTAATTGGGGAATAATCATCCTCCGTTTATTCTTACTTTCTTCGGCAGTGTATGGCCAACGTCGCGCGTTCCCGTCAGACTAGATCAGGTGCTGTGCGAACCGTCACCAGAGTGTGAGAGTTTGGCAAAGGCGCCCAAACAGTGATTGAAACCGAACTAAACGGTCTGAATTAAGAAGGGACGTTAGGCCTGACAACCATGTTTGTTTGTAGTAGGTAGATGTTGTGTCCTCGGCCGAGAGAGACAGATGCCTATCGCGCCTGGGGGAAAGATGTTCTCGCCTCTCTCCCCTCCCCCACGCGCGCAATACACCAAACGTTTGGTTTGCGTCGCCACTTGGGACGGAGGAGGGCAATCAAGGGCCGAGGATGGGGGATGCCAGAGATGGGCTGCTGCAAGCGCCAGGTGCACGGCGCATCGTGTCCCAACATCTTGGGACTGTGAGATGTCTGCATCGGACCTGATTGACCCAAATCGGAGCAGGCATGGGCATGGGCATGGGCATGGGCATGGGCATGGGCATGGGCATGGGCATGGGCATGGGCATGGGCATGGGCATGGGCATGGGCATGGGCATGATGGTGGTGTTGTTGATGAGGGAGGTGGGCAGGAAAAGCCCAAAGAAATAAAAATAAAGAATCTGATATCTGGAAAATAAGAATTGAATAAAATAATAATATTATTATTGTTCCAGAGCTGAGGAGGTATCTATCTGACAAGCATGTCACCTTCACCACCATCCACACCCATCAACACCATCACCTCCGACCTGGGACGGCCCCACCGTTTTCCCCAGACGTCGGTTACGGGACTGGACAGGCTGGGGGGCTTCACCTCAGTGTTCCAATCCTCCACGCCTTGCCTTGGGTGGCGGTTCAGCGGTAGCGCCAACGGTCCGCCACCGTCCGGTACCTAACGTAGTCCCCGCGGGCGCCCGCCTCTTCTCACTTTGGGGGGCCCCCCCAACTCAACTCCCGTCCCTCACCGCTCGGGAAGGCTGACTTGGACTTGCATAAACACCATGGTCACCAGGTCCCTTCGCTGATGAGTTGGCAACTCTCCCTACACCCAGTGTTGCAATCCAAGCCCTCACGAGCGACCGTTCTCGAGGCCGCCCGGCATCATCGTCATCGAACGGAAGAAAAACTGAAAATAAACCTTTCTTGATGGCATCCATCCGAAGAGGAAGCCTCGGTTCTCGACGAACATCGGCTGATGAGGGGAAGCGAACGCCAGCCAACCTGTGTCGTATCGCCTCTTTTCAACACATCGAGATGCCCAAAACAAGAAGCGACCACCACATCTGCCACGACAACTGCCTAGCCCATCCCAGTGATGCATCACCTCTCACTCGCAAACAGACAAGACAATGATGGTGGGCTGCCGTCGACGGTCGGGCAGGGCACTACACACCTCCAGCTTCCCGCTGCATCTCCCGGCGAATCCTCTCCGTCGCCTTCCCGCTGCGCCGGTCTGCTGCCAGTCAAGCTTCCAAACCCTATGGTGAGCGCCATGCACACAGACGACTGACCGAGTCTCTGCTTCAAGAAGTTCCAGGCACGCTACGCATACACTTAGACGCGCATTCTCTGTCTGCAGTTGATTGACAGCCTGTCACCGTCACGGGCCGCCCATTCTCATCCACTCACCCGTCTCCAATCCCTATCTTCGGCCCTGGCGCGCCCTGCCCTCATTCACACTTACATGCAGCGGGCTTGCTTCCGTCGCACTCCCCCGGGCCACTGGTATTCCCCCATCGCCTCGATACGAAATGCGCGCCCACGCCAGATCGCATTTTGTTTCACACCATCTACGCAAAAAGCCCATATCCTTCTCTCTCGCCGGCCAGCCCGGTCCTTTTGAGTACAAGTATCGTTGCCGTTTTCCCTCTCAAAGACGCCCGCCCGCGCGCCCTCATGTACTACCTACCCCCCACCGTCGCGAACACACGTCGTCCGTCCAGGCCCTGTGGCGTCCTGTCGTGCTCCATGCACTTAGTCAAAACGTGCAACACTTCTCCATGTCTTGGTCGACCCGTTCCAGATGAATGCACAACCTGCCGCTGGCGTTGACCGGTGATGCGGTGGTGAGAATGCTCCAGATGACCCCTCTCTCCCCCGCCGCCACGAAACTCCCGGGAGCGCCCAACGGCCAGTCCCCCCATCTTGTCGCCGGTCACTCGGCGCCTGCTACGCGGAACGAGAGATACGGGGCCCCAGGTGAGGCGAGAGCACCAGACAGAGGAGGGTCGTCGGTGCTGCGGCCGGAGTGTCGGTGTGCCCTTCCTGAGAGGAAAGATCGGCGGCTTCAAGCTTGTCACGTTCGCATATGCTGCATGTACGCTGTACAATAACTCGTGGTGCAGAAGGTGACTAACTACCTTCGCCAACAATTATGCACATTTTTTTTTTTGGTGTTGTTGGGCAGCGACTGAGCAACCCTTCCTTCATTCGGCGACTTTGCTTTCCCCGGATTTCCATCACACCTCACCTGGAACATTGCTGCGCTGGGCATCACGTTGTTGAGAGACACGCCAGCTCATACATCTCCCAGTCATGCGGATTGATGGCTCACTCAGGTTGTTGGACTTCCACGCCTCAGGAGGATATTCTGCCCACGGCGATGGCTTACGTTGGGCATAATCAAGATGTCCTTCGTCGAGGAAATAAATATCAATGGTCACGTTTACGTCACCTGGACGCGGCGACTGGTTCCTGGCCGTTGGATGTGTTGAGGCTTCGGTAGCCCTGCCTTTGCATGGTACGGCATCAACGAGAAGCAGACCAGATGAAAATAATGAGTAAAAACAATTATAGTTAGACGTGAATTAATTGGAATATTTAATTTAATTTATTTTTCATTATTTCTGTCACCTATTCTTTCGGCTGATATCGCATCGTCTCACCCGCATGATGCCGCTCCAGTGGCGCATGCTTCACTCGCGGTGGCTTCGGCGTCCAAGACCCCTGGATTAGTGGTGGCGTCCGGTACTTCTCTCACTGCTACCAAGATGACTACCGTTTATTTTGGGCTTGCTTCACTCGTCATGATGAAAAAGGAAATGAGCCTGTAAGCCTAGAACTTGAGCGTGTATTCACAACCACACGGTACGCCTTGACTTTGACTTTGGACACTGCGTATGGTTGAGTTGGTATCGACGACGGCGGCCTATGATCAGGAGCAAGCCGAGGAAACTTGCCCTTTGTGACACTACGCGCTCTTCATGAATGATTAGTGAAGCTCTAGTTGCAAGCATCGTGAAACGGACAACTGGGTCGATGAGTGTTGGTCTGCCTATATGTCCTCACTACGCAACATGGAATGCACGCGGGCTTGGCTGACGATAGATACATCGAATACGCAACCCTGCGAAGCTGCAGAACACGCCATGAGAAATTAGAACCACACCTACTGAATTATTAAACCAAGTGAAGCTTCGTGAAACATCATCTTCCCATCTCAAGCTGCTTGCCCGAACGGGATGATGAGTCAACCGGGGATGACGGCGCTAGCTCTCAGACCGATCAGACGAGCCAGCCCACTAACAGGCCGCCACCGCAAACCTGCAAGCATCTGTTAAACGAGACGAACCACTGGCCCCACATTGACTCACGTCGACTCATCGTGAATCGCAAGCGCCGTTCACATTGCGGAGCTGCATCTCGGAGATTCCACGACATCCGGCCCGGGCCAACAGTCGCCACAACATCCACCCGACCACCACCATCAAATATAACGGCCCATCCACCACCCTCATCCTAGGTCCAGAAGGCTTCCTGTCCGACAGCATCCAGTCAAATCACCTGCTCGCCCGGCGACAAGCACTGCTCCAGCCCCGCAGTCCGTTCTTTGCATTTCGTCAGTTCAGCTCATCACCTCATTATCTTCGTTGAGCATTTTTCTTTTCTCCCTCCAACATCTCAGCCCGCCCGCCCATCATGATATCAATCAACCAGCAGGGCGGCACCACCCACCAACAAGCCGTCCCCCGGCCCCGCAACGACCGCGTCGTCCCGAAACCCGTCCCGGCCGCCCAGGCCAAGGACCCCCGCGGCTACCAGCTCGGCCAGCTGCGCAAGCGCTTCTCGCCCCGCGAGTCCACCGTCGACGGCGGCGCCGCCACCTCCCTGGTCTTCAAGCTGAAGCCCTCGGACCCGGATTTCCCCTTTGAGCTGGAGCACCTCGACTGCGACCTGCGCGTGCCCGAGGACTACCCCGAGGCCGCCCCCGTGCTGCACGTGCGGAACAGCGACATCCCACGGGGCTTCGGCGTCAACGTCGAGCGCGGATGGGACCGCCTCGTCCGCGAGCGCCAGGGCGCCTCCCTCCTCGCGCTCACCTACGCCCTGGACAAGAATCTCGAGGTCTTCTTGTCCGAGCAGAAGGCCGACACCGTCAAGCTGGTTTCGTTCAAAGACACCAAGGACACGCGCCATCTCGAAGCAGCAGGCGCCGCCGGCGCATCTTCACCAGCACCGGCAGCAAAAGCGCCCTCCCCCAAACCGGCACCCGTCAGACGCTGTGAGCCCGAAGAGTACTTCACCCACGAAGAGATGGCAGCCGCCAAAGCCCGCCGCGCGCAGGAGACGCGGCAGCTCGAGACGCGCATGGGTCGCCTGTCGCTGTACCGCCGCTCACCGGACGGTATCGTGTACACCCTGCCTCTGGAGCCTCGCCGCCGCGGGGAGCTTCCCTCGGGCCTGCAGAGCGTCAAGACGGTGCACCTTATCGTGCCTCTGCTCTACCCCCTTCAGCCCCTGCGTATCCAGATCAACGAGTGCGAGTCGCACGACGCCGAGCCCCTTGAGGAGCTCTTCGTGCGCAAGGCGGCCGAGCAGAAGCAGATGACGCTCACGAGCCATCTGAATTACCTCGCGCAGAACATGCACGCCCTCGCGAAACAGGCACTAGCACCGCCGAAACCCGCCAAGACTGAGCCTGCCGTGGCCCCTCAAAAGGATGCCAAGGCAAAGGCCCCGGAAGCCGGCGCGGATGAGGACCGGAGCCACGTCAAGGTCATTCCCCGGCCGCCGGAGTGGGACCGCCAAGCCCGCCACGGAGCCGACGCCGACGCCGACTACGACACCTCCGACAGCTACGAATCGGACGACTCCTCCAACGACGGCGGCGCCAACCTCGACGCCGAAGCGCCCACGCTCTCATCCGGCCTCACCCCGGAACGCGGCACCTCCATCTCCTTCCCCGACATCGAGCTCCACAGCATCGAGCTCTTCCAGGTCTCCATCCTCAACCTCAGCGTCAAGTGCACCCGCTGCAAGACCGCCAACGAGATCACCGGCCTCCGCCACGAGGCCCCGCAGACGGCGAGCTGCCGCAAGTGCGCCGCCGGCTTCGCCGCCCAGTTCCGCCAGCAGCTCGTCCACGCCACCTCCACCCGCGCCGGCTTCGTCGACCTCACGGGCTGCGCCGTCGTCGACATGCTGCCCTCGACCTTCGTCCCCGTCTGCGCAAAGTGCTCCACGCAGAGCCAGGGGCTGGTCTCCGTCCGCGGCGACGCGACCACCAACGTCTGCCGCACCTGCCACGGCAAGTTCACCTTCAAGATCCCGACCGTCAAGTTCCTCGCCATCAGCGCCAGCACGCTCGCCGCGCCCTCCGCCGGCGCCGTCAAGAAGGCGGAGAAGCTTGGCCTGCACGCCGGCACGCCGCTCCCGGAGCGCGGGGCGTGCGCGCACTACCGCAAGAGCTACCGGTGGTTCCGCTTCTCGTGCTGCAACCGCGTGCACCCGTGCGATCGGTGTCATGATGATGCCGAGGGCCACGTCAACGAGTGGGCGAGCCGGATGGTGTGCGGGTGGTGCAGCCGCGAGCAGCGGTACTCGCCGGACGCGTGCGGGTTCTGCGGGCGGAGCGTGATTGGGCGCAAGGGCCGCGGGTTCTGGGAGGGCGGCAAGGGGACGCGGGACCGGACGCTCATGAGCCGCAAGGATCCGAGGAAGCACAAGAGGGTTGGCGGCGGGGAGTCGTCGAAGAAGGACTGAAGATGTGGTTTATTCTTGGGTGTGTGTGTGTGTGTGTGTCTGAGATGATGGATGGGTTTGCGTGTGAAAGGTACATTGGTATCATTAGCTCCCCTTTGGTGTTTCTTTAGATACCACCACCTCCGAATACACACTCTTCACTTCTCACTATCGTGTTATCATCCCGTGCAGAAACATCTCGTTGCCGCGAAGATTGGGCTTCCGAGCGGCTAGTATACACCCTCATGACAAAAACGTAACGGTGATGACTGCCGCCGATCCCCATCCCTCCCCCACGGAACAAGCGCCGGGCCCGTGGCGGCAGACAGTCGGACGAGATTCGTTGTGCAAGGCCAGATTTTGTGCAACGCGTTCAGGCACAAAATGTGATGAGCCATGTGCATCTAGTGATTGGGTCAAAATGATGGTCATCTGCTCACGCAAAGAGTTGGCAGTCGAGCAGTGATTGGGGTAAATTCGAGGGGCTGGATGTGCATGTTGAGGGTGTCATTGGTCAGAAGTAGTTTAAGCGCTTTCCTTGCCACCGTCATCACCTCAGATCAGCAGGGAGTTTGATTTCTGACGGAGCCTGTAAGGATGGATACGTTGAGAAAGAATAAAATAATCAAAGAATATTCAGATATTCTTTTTTTCCCTTCTAAATAACAAATGTAATATTTTCAAATAAATCAACCGAATATTTTAGACGAATATTTCCCACAGTTCCCTGGCTTTCCCCTCGTAACGCCACCGTTTACGCCGACATTATATTAAAAACCCCGTCTTTCTGATCTTTTAAAGTTTTCAACCGCAAAAAGTCCATCCTGCCACATGGGGAACATTACTCCAGCGACAAGAGCGGTGCAGGGAAAACCTGTAGAGAAGCTAGAGGAAACAGCGAGCATTAGGCACGAAATCCCACGAATCACAAGCGGGAGGGCGTAAGCAGACAGTGAGATAGTTCTTGCGGCGGCGCGGTCGCCGGGGCCCCGGATAGATGCTTGCGTTCCCCGGAAGATCCAGCCGGCTGGGTTTTGTGGGGGAGGGGGGGAGAGAACCAAGCTTCTTCTGGATGTCAGGTCCGTGCTTCTGCATCTTGCATCTTGGGGCAGATGGCTTTCTTGCCTGTTGGGGATATGTCGTGAGAGACCCTGAGCGACGCGCTGCAGCCAGGGGTAGAAGGGTGCGGGGAAATCGCGTGGTTTGGACAGAGTGACTGGAGTGAATATTGCACCGCCGGTCAAGGGCCTGGAACGCTTGGAAGTGTTGACTGCATGTGAAGGGCAAGGAACGCGTACATGTTGGCTCGGGTGTAGTCCACTGGATAGGATACCGGTGTGCAAGGGGCGGATATGACCAAAGATTTCCATCAGTTTTCGGAAGTGACACTTGTCGTCGAAGCAATTTGTCCATGTCTGTACCTTGCATCAGTTGTCAGGGGCGTATTCCCTCTTGTCAACACGTTAGATGAACTGGCTGCCTTTTAGTGCCAGATTTCCGGTCCCATCTTTGCTTTGGGTTAAAGACGAAACCGCAGTTTAACCCAAGCGTAGGAATGTCTCTCCCTGAAGCCGACGGTTGATTTTCAAGTGCTGTTGCTGTCGGGGCTTCTCAGCCTGCCAGCGCAGTTAGCTGCTCACCCGCGGACAATAGAGCTTCAGCTAGCTCGAGATAGCTCCTCTCCAGCGAGATTCCTTAGCTTCCCCGGCTGTCCGGGATGATTTGGCATATGCTAGTCGTCGGCCATCGGCATCCACGACGTTGTTACATTCAGGGTCGGGCTTGTGCCGCCACCTTCCATGTCAAAGGCGAATGCAGTAAATGAGACATTCCATCAAGCCATCAGCACTATCTACTTGCATCGGAAGTATTCCCCTAGGGCGTGAATCCCGCCCGCAAGGCCATATTGCGACCAGCGCCGTCAAATCTCGCAGACCTCTTTGAGGAGAACCATGGGGGCGCCACGCGGGTAATCCGGACGCTGACGTGAAGTTTGGACATGCCCCATGTTGAACGATGGATTGCACCCTGCTGCTTTGCGAGTCGAATATGCTTCCTGCGCACCGCTCAGACCTTGTCCCCCGACGCCGCCGCATTCCCACGCCGGTACAACACCAAAACTCGGGGTCTGCGTTCCGGTGTGCGGGGATTGGCTCGGCAGGCTGCTCCGTCGGTAGGCTTCGCGACCAATGCAACAACCACTCACACATACCCACACTTCCTGTCCCGTGTGCCGGTACCACACTCGGTAGGTTCTTGGGTCGGCAGGATGATCAGACGGAGCGGTCTGCCCGCCGTGGCGTGCGGCTCCGCTGCTTCTTCTGCCTTGCGCCGAGAGGAAAATGAATCAAGGCCCCCCTCTTTCCTCATGGCAGGAAACGTAAGTTCTTTTTTGTTGCTTATCTGGTTCCTGATATTATATTGCGCGACAAAATGACGGTGCTTTTCAAGGTTCTTTCCTCAGGTCTCTTGTTACTTGACATTACAGGAGAAACGGTGTATTGATCGTTAACGGCGAAATCCATCTCTAACAATGGGCAGCCTATCTCCCCGTCCCGTCTCTTGGCCTTTGCCCATGCCGTGCCATCTTGTATCAAACGACGTGACTCAACAATCAATAGTTCTACACCCCGAGCACTCATTACATGTGGAGGTCAGTCTTACACCGGGTTTCTGCCTCCATCTTTCTTTTTAACAACTTTACCCCGGAATCTGATATCGTCCTCCCCGCATGGGCGCTGACGCCAGCCTTGGAAATTTACACTCCCGCTCGAGTCACTTCGGGCGATCCAACTGGTTCGCGATAAGTATGAAGCAGCGCCCTGCATTGTGCGCCCTCGCGACTGGACCAAACGCACCGCACGTATCTTGTTCCGGAGCGCTCATGAGTCGAGTCTGCAACCACCCTCGCCCCGGAAAACTAACCAACCAGTCGGTTGAATGAATATCCTCAAACCTCGACCAACGAGAAGCTGCAGAATCCGACTTGACGTTCGTAAATTGTCAAAACAGCATGCATCCGTGTCAGGGTCCTTCACATGTGAATATCTTCTCACCCAACCAACCAAACCCCCCTCCTTTTCCCCATTCATCAATGGAACAGCAGCGATTCGACGTCGCGACTGTAAGAGAGCGGGGTGAAGACGAACTGTCTACCTACATCATCGTCGTCGACAAAGCATGTGAAATGCCCCAAGCTCTCCCCTCTCCCACATCATGAATCAGCCGCAAGGACCCTTTCTTTTCCACCCCTCCCATTGCGAAAAAAGTAAAATAAGGTGAGCAGCTTTTCGTCCGGTTTGGCCATCAACCCAGCAGCTTTGCGGAACGGGGATCTGGGGAAGGAACCCATGAAGGGCCACCGCCATAGTTGATCCCCAGTATTCCCTTCAATCGTGGAGACACACACCACCATCACCCAAGTTCAGGTACGGCCTCTTTTCCTGACTTTTCGTCCCAAGGCGCATTTCAAGCGAGAGAAAACGACAACCAACAGGCCAATCAGAGACGACCAATGAACATCCGGGAGTGGCATGCGCCAGGTTGACTCGTCGTGGCCGTGTTTCTGCCTTTCCTATTCTTCCCGTTGCCCGTGTCGCGGTCTTACGTACGCCAGCTACAACCAGGGCCTAGCCGTGTACCTCAACTTGGGACGAAAGAAAAGAGGACACAGATAGATCGGATAAGACAAGAGGAGGAAGAAAGGACATGACTCCACCTTTGCCTTCCTCCGTCATGCGCATGCAGAAACGCGTTCGACGATGAGGAGGTGCTTCATGCGGCGAGGGGCAAGTGGTCTGGACCGGTGGCTCTCGCTTTCTCACACGTGATGGGCTTTAGGAGGCGGGGATGGGGGTTTCTTGGTCCTGCTCTTCCTCCTACGCGGGAACGAATTCGAGATTTCATTGATGGATGCATGGCACTTTGTAGTGCATCCTGAGGTGGTGAATTTTGCTGTATTACAGAGCGTGTATATTCAAGTGACTTCAATAGCAATTGCATGTATTATCGGTATCGACTCCGACAGCTCTAGTTATTTCCCAATCCGGCAACCTTAACCGCTTGGCAGCAGCAGCAGCAAGCAGAGCCGCGTGGTTACAATTGACCTAAAAAAGGGGACACTATTCCCGTCTGCTGAATTCGGACCGCAGGACGACGTCGAACCATGGGACATCCCAAGCGACCGGTAATTGTCCCGACAAATACCCCTCGGGAAGGGAACACGGCTTCCACCCCACACCAAAAGGACTGGCAGAGCCTCCAGTGTCTCTCTGTGTCTGACCTTTCTCTCCCCGAAGGTTGCTGACAGGCCGGCTGGAACCCGGTGACTCGGGAAAGGGCATGCAAGGTCCTGGTCCTGGGCAACAAAGTCCTCAAACTCTGGCAAACCCAATTTGCCTAAATTGCCAGCCGGGCATCAGAGATAGAGATCGTGATCAGATGCCAAAAGAGCACTACGCAACCTAGAATCATCTCTCTCCCCGACCCGTCAAACCCATGAGGCTGACAAGTGCGCAGGAAAGCTGGTGCCGCGCCCCCAAGGATCATTGAATCAAGGGAAATCACACGCCCCCCCTCTGGTCTCTCCGCCCTTTTGACGCCCAACGAACGGCATCCCCTGTCTTGGTTCGGGCGTTGGAAATTGTCAAGAGGGAGGACCAAAGCTGAGAGGCAGGCCCTGGTAAAGCGACCCTCGCTGAAGAATCGGCCGAAATCCTTCACTGTGTTTTTTTTTGCACAGGTCTCTTTACCCGCAATCTCAAAGCCCACACCCGCAACCGCAACCGCCCAGGGGAGAGGGGTCCTCCCGACAGGGGCATATCCGTTACCTGGGAACCGCCTCCTTGGGAAGGGGGGCCAGAAGAAGCTGGGGGCATTAGGAATGGGAAAAATGGTCAGGTTCATAGGCACTTTTTTTCTTTTTGCCCATACCCGCAAAGGAGCCGCGGTGCAACCGACACTTTCTCCGGGAGCATAGGACTGAACATGCAAAAGGGCAGAAGGCTTGGTATGGTGTTGGACAATGCTTGAGGGAGTGAAGGCAAGAAAATGCCACGCGGCGACTTAAAGTCTCTTTCAATGCGGACGTAATAGCTGCGAAAGTCTGTTCCAACTCATGTCAAAGGAACTCACCACACTCCGCTGACTCGGTGGAGGGTGCTTGGCTTCGGTGACAAATTGGTGCACGATGTGTGGTCGATATGTGGCCATCGGACTTGCTCCGAAAGAGAAGAAGGGACCAAAAACAACAACAGCGGCTCCGCATACTCGAGAAGGGGTGCGAATGGGAAAAGAAAATGGTCGTTTGGGCGGAGGTCCCGGGAGGTGCCTAATTTTGCCGTTATAACGCCGTGAGACACATGCAAGAGATGCAAATGCAGGTACGGATGCGGTTTAGCAGTAACGGTTTGCCGACCTGTCAAACTCCAGAAATGCCGGCATCGTTGGGTTTCGGCTCCACGATGTCCACAATATCGCAGGGCCAAGGACAGATGGGAAGGGTGAAGGGGGAGCGCTCTCCCCATACCCCATCCCATATCACGAACTTCTCGTGTAATCCCGTGGAGCCCACCTCTCTCGGTGAGACCTTACGCAATAGCCCACGCTTTGTGGTAGCGGACTCCATCCTCTGGCCCTCGAGCCGCGGACGACGACTGAGCAGGTGTGGTGTCTCCGCAGCCCCTCCGATCGTCCCAAGAACTTGCCCTGGGAAGACCACAGCGGGCCGCTCGAATGCCCTCCCCCTTCCACCCCCAAAACGCCCCTGTAAGAGAGAAAGAGAAGGTGCAGGCAGTGGTGAAGAGAGTCATGTCATGTTCTGGGCCGGAGAGCAGTGCGCTGTGCACGTTCCCCCCCTCTCTCGGTGTGTTGGACCTTCAATCTTTTTGATACTGGCTGTTGTGAATCGCCTCACATGTGATGTCTGAATGGCCAGAGAGCGTGTGGCGACGGTTTAACCGCAGCCAGCCACGGATGCAGTCTGGCTTGTATGTTTGATGTAGTCAATAGTCGACGCGACCTGTTGACTCGCAACCTCACCCATCACGCGCATCCGTCTATCCAAGCGCAACACCATCACCGGTGCAGCGGCAACCTCCAGAGACGAGACGTGTTGGCTAGCGGTCGCAGAAGACCGGTCTTGATTTCCTCAAGCGGTACAGCCCAAAAAGAACCAACCCATGGTGGCATCGTGAAAAAAGACCAGCCAAAGGAAAGAAAGAAGAGCGGCCTGCGAGTCATGGTGCTGGTCTGCTGGCCCTGGGATGGGCCTGGCTCCGGGACGCGGTTCCGCAGCCGGGTGGTCGTCGCTACCACTACGTTGGGGCCGTCAGGCCAGGGCCCAGGAGAGGGGAGGGCTGTTTGGGCTTGTCTGGTGCGCCTCCTGTCCTGAAGCGGAGATTCTCCGCTTGAGTCGAGAATTGAGAGAGGAGGGCAAAAAAACGTGGCAGGAAGATTGGTCTCTTTGCTGGGGAAGGGGGGGATTGTGTTTCTGTGACAGGCCTGCCCCTGGTTGTAATGAGAGAGGTCGTGCGCAGCATTCTAGAAGGCCTGCTAGAATATTATTATTTTTTGGGAGTTGGAGAATACGTACACTACCTGAATATCTTAATGGCTTGTTATTTTTTTAATCTTATCCGTTGGCGGAAACGGAACAGAGAGGTCTGACCGCCGCTTGACTCGACGCTTTCACGTTCCGTTTCCGTGAGGTGCAATCAATTGAATGATGTCAACATTCTCTTGATCATCTTCTTCAACGCCTCAAGGTAAGAGGCGGCCGCAGCGGCATGCACTGCAAGAATAAGAAAAGAGCATACCGACGGAGAGGAACGTATGGAGAAGCAATGTGGCTTCGCCCATTCACAGTCCAGCTGTGTGACAGTTACCCGCAACGGCTGCATTGGATTGTGACCAAACTACCGGGAACTGCTTGACGCGGAAAACCACAACAGCAGAGAATGGGTGACGTTGGAAAACGGCGCGGTGTCAATTGGGCCATTACCAAACGGACGCAAAGAGAACGACAGGGTCAAGAAAGAAAAGAAAATAATAAAACCGAATAAATCAGATAGTCCCAGCGCAGGGTCAGAAAAAACGCTACGGTGTCGAAATTGGGAAGACGGGGCAAGCAAGCAAGCAACATGGAAGAGGTCCCGCTGTTCCCCGGGTGCCCCAAGATCAGAGATCAGACCGAAAACCAAACGTTTCTGGCGGAGCGCGACGTCTGGAAAAGATGGACGTTAGGTAGTTAGACTACGGTTCGACCACGGGCATGCAAATCCGCGCCCATCGCACCAGTGTTCGGATTGTCATCCGGACAAGAGGACCTGACTTGGACATGAAGCGACGTTCTGCTTTGACAAGAGAAGGGTTCCGCAGTCCATCAAAGCGTGCGTCGTCCGCTGCATGCACGCCACACACTTGAAGGATCAAAGACGTAGACCATTTCGCGCCTCTATTGCTGATCACACCTACCGAGAGATATCCCCTGGTTTCCGTCTTCCCCCGGTGTGCTCGTCCCGAGGTGAGAGCCGTCGTCTTTGCCTATCCTTCTCCCCGTCTGCCTCGTCTTGCCGCCTCCCCCAGATTCATCCTTGGCTCCGATGCTGGATGGTCTAGGTCTTTTTGTCGGCGCAAGGGAAAATCAGGTCAAGTGACGGGGGCCTGGTAAACTTTGTTTTGGCGAGGCTGCTGTCCCTTTAGGTGAACATGGGACGAAAGAGGGGAGGTTTCATGTGCCCAATGTCGGATATTACACCGTCGTGCAAGATGACGCGGAGCCGACGACGATTGCGAGCCCGTGGCAGCAGGCCGGAACGACTTGGGAAGATACGAATAGCCATCCCCCTTTCATCGCCGGCCGGCTGGGCGAGGCATTGATGAACGGCTGGGGTGGTTATGCGCCCGACTAACGAGGTTGTTAGTTCCCAAATGCTCCCCGGCGATGTTCCTCTAAGGAATGCTACCCTTCGCTGGGCCGCGAACTCGGGAAATAGCAAACGTGCGGATCAACGTTTAGCAGTTGAACGGGAAGCCTGATGCGCACATGTCGCGTGGCTCCGAAACCTTTGCTGGGTTGAAGGTCCCGCGGCTTCTGCTCAGCGCATTTCGTCAACCCCCTGCCTCCTTGCCTGGCGTCAACCCGTCACGAGGTGGCCCCCGACGGATCGGCGGCCTGGACTCTGGCAGCTGGCACAGCACGCAGCAGCTGCCCCTGCCTAGCATCGCGTCAGGTGCCGAGGTGCATATTCGCGGAAGGCTGGGCTGCAGAGCATCGGCAATGCCATTGGCATCGTTTGCTTGGTCAGTTCGTGGGAGAAAGAAGGTTGTGACGTTTTTCTTGTTGCCGGCAAAGCTTGGGAAATCTCGATGCGAAGACAAAGTAAACATGCCATGCTGTCCGCGTCGGCGCTGAACGCTGATCAGCTCTTGCAGGCTCGGCTACTTAGCTGCAGGACGAAAGCCATTGTTGAATGTACTGCCGTTCCAGTAGGATTGCTGCAGCTGACTCCCTGAGATTTCGATCTCGCTCGACGCTGTGCAGAACACGCAGGCGCGCATCGGCGGTCCGGCGACGGTGACGTAGCGGCTGTGCCAGGCCCAAGCTCTTCGGCGTCGCCCAGGTTCTTGTTCTGTTTTGAGACCATCACCTGGCCCTGTGGTTTTGCCTAATGGGGACTTTCGGTGTGGCCGGCATTGAATGTTGTGGCAGAGACCACCTGAGCTGCGCTGCCGAGATTGACCTGGACCTGGGCCGCTGCGCCCAATCTGTTGCGGGCATTCGCTGATTTGCGTGCCAGTTGTTTAAATTGCAATCCATCGAGATCGTGGAGAAAGTGCTTGTTCATGACTGAGGAACGGGAAGGGGAATCGGAAATGCCATGGCAGCTTCAATTAAACTCGGCGTGGGCCTGTGCTTAATGAAGCATCATCACATGGCCTATCTGTGCACTGCCACACGAGATGTGGCTGATGTGTCATGGCTTCGATATGCAGTATCTCATGGAGATATCACGAAGGCCTGGATGACTTGAACAACGGTTGTACAGAATGAGTCTGATGGGAGATGCAATTGAGTTTCGAGAGATTGTTATGAATTGCTTCAGTTGGCGAGAATCGAAATATGCCAATGTATCCCTAAGAATCAAGCTTAGTACAGTGGGACACAAGCCGTCTCTCCCATCGTGAGCGTCTTTAGATATCGCAGCTACATGTATAAGACTACATCAGAAAGACCTCATTTGCGCGACTTCCAGCCTCTTCGTTTCGATTCTTTCGATGTTTCCTCGCTTTTTTCATATAAGAAGGCGTACTTCTCAGACGATAGACGATCAACTAGGATTGTGTATAAGAGGTAAGGTATCCAGCTGAACCAGCTGAACCAACGCTTTGTGCTACAACTTAGACGCTTAAGTACGTTTGAGAGATCTTGGAGGTATTCGAATACGTTGACAAGCTCATTTAAATAAGAAATTTTGGGATCTCAACATCAAAACAAATACATATTTGATGTGGTTACATCCAAATGACTTCCTCTTTCAAAGGGGACACACGGAGTAGAAAACAGATTGAAATCACAGACCAAAATACTGCACCGCTCTTGTAAAATCTCTTATTGGATGACTGAGATGCAATTTCGATGAAAACCATACCTTATGTAAAAGACGTCCACGTTATACCGTACGTCACGGAGGGATTGCGGGCACTTTGAACGACTGAACCCTCCGAGCCAAAGCCAGACGCCGCGAAATATCTACGATACAAGTTTCTCTTTAAACCATGACTTGGTTGGAATACTGGAACTAAGAGACAGGACAAGACGTAATGCTCAATTAAGACGAATAGCGGCTGATGACCTGGGCGTATTAAGTTTCGAGACTAACATGATCTTATATGCTTTCCATGGTATTGGAGTTGGATCTCGAGCGGTATACTTTCATATGATTTTCTCAACTTCGCTTTGAGACAATGGGTGCTTAAGAAGCTTCCTTCGCCGACCAAAATGTGACAGGCACACCCAATCCAGTACCTAATATTTGATCAACTCGCTCTTTCAGAGAACTTTACCTTCCCACTATAATCTTCGGGGTAGAAAGAAAACTATGCAACATATCAGAAACCTTTTCTAATTTGCGTGCCATGCCGATCTACTTATCGGGTCTACTCGCAAACATCTGGAGGCTGCTCCAAACGTGTCACTCATATCCGCAAATGAGGTTGGAAAGTAACCTTGAGCCTGACGTTTCATGACAAGTCCACCAGCAACTCTTTGATCTACTGAGATACGGAAGAAATAAAGGGAACGTCGTTGATGCGGTTCTATAGCCCGGATCCGGCCCCGTAAAGGCACCAAAACAATGAATACGGTGCTATCGGCTCCGCACCGGGCCCGACCTGCTCCGGAGTGGACGTTACCCCAAAAACGGCAAGTAACAGCCCACCATAACATCGGAATAAATCACCGCAAATCTGCAATCTAGCGCATTTGTTCCTAGTTCCAACTGATAAGGTAGTACCGGCCGATGTCATGTACCCAGACCGCTCCACCATCTCAGGAACCATCCATCTCATATCGAAAGCAGGAAACGCTTCATCGGAACAAGAACTTACTTTGCCCTTGGCATCCTTGGACATTGTCGGGTGTAGAGCTGTTCGGAGATGGGCGAGGTACAGTGGCGAGAAAGTCCACTACTCGCGTGACCATGCCCAAAACTCAGCTCTCGCCAACACTAACGTCATTGAACACATTCAGTTAGTTCCAAGAAAGTGAACCCCGGATTGCCGAACTCGAGAGCCTCACAAGACCCGAAGGGCCAAGGCAGAAAACGGCCTTCATCTTAAAAATCCAGGCTAGACACGCTTCTAGCTTGACCCCGTGTTCTTTGTGACATCTGGATTGCCGTCTCCCTTTGCCGGCAACCACCATCGCAAACTGTCTCGGTCTGGAGTCCGCGGGTCTGGGGTAAAAAGCGGCGCGCTAGTCCGGGGTAAAAATCGCAACGTCGTCAAGGAAAGTTTGTCGGGGAAAGGCAGGATGGCAGAGCTAGCTCTTCTCCTCTGCCGAGCACTTCGGCTTCGCTAGAGGGAGCCAAGTCTTCGAGTCGAATCTGAGAACACGAGATGGACTTTACACAAGTCCGATCCACGCTTGCCCTCGCAGAAACGCTAGACACAGAATGCCCGTCTGGGGCCCCGGAAAACCAAAACGGTCACGCATTCCGCACAAAAGACCGCCTCCGATGCCATGTTCCGCGGCGGGCGGCCGACGGTCAACGTTGACCAGGCGTCAATGTCCTTGTCGTTCTTTTCGTCATCCCGAGCACACGGGACCTTTATCGCCAAGGACGGCGGAACGAGAGAGCGGAACGGTCTTGGGTGGCCAAGGCCATCACTGACTCGACTTGGTTACTAGTGCGAACGTTTTCTATCTCTCCCCCCGGCAGTCAGCTGCACCCAGGAGCGGATCCGCACGGCAACCTGCGTCGGGAAAGATCAGGAAACGTGCCGGGGTGCGAATTCCGGGGTAACGGAGAGGGACTGGAGGAGGCCCCATCATGACCGGATGACGACGGGCGGCTGTTGTGTCTGCCGCACGGTTTTCAGGCTCTGGGTTGCAGACGGAAGAAGCGACGGAGGGACGGTTGACACGTGGATCACGCGGAGAGACGGCTCGTTCTTTGAGTAGATGTTGCCGTCGCTCGACATGGACACCCTTCATCAACCTTACCTAGCTACGCGGTGCATTTCGTCTCATGGTAAACCAACAGATGTGTGCAAGGTTACAACACGCCCTCCCCGGCTTGCCAACTTGCCTGCCCTGTGATCTCGAAAGACGATACTGACTCGTCCGGGATGCAATGCGGACTCAGTCTTGCCGCAACGACACACCCATTGCTTGCCATCCCGCAGTAGGTTTCCTCCGAGTTTTATCCCACCTCCCCCCTTCCGCTCGCCGCACGCACCTTCGTGATCGCCTCCCTCAAGGGAAAATTAAACGCTGATGACGTGGTTCGCGTTTCTTGGGACGAATTCGCCCGTACACCTCCCCTCAGCCTGACATGGGGGACGGAAATGAAGGTTGCGGAAAGACAAGCACCGCAGAAAGCAGACAGGAAAAGCCAGGCGGATATAGAGTTCGCGCTTGCGTTCCCCCTCTGCAATGAAACGGCATCTTTAGTCATGAACTCTTTTCTGTCCTTTCCGTATTCCCAGCCACCAGCCGGGCAGGCAAAGTCGAATCACAATTCAGGCCATTGTGCAACTGACCCCTCCAGGATTGGATGAACGACGACGTCCCTCCCGGTTTGCGCTCGGTCGGGAACTCATTCACCGAACGACGAGAGTTGACCGAAGACCTCTGTTCCCTGCTGGTTAACGTTCTTCCGGCCTTGGTCCTTTTGGCTTATGCTTCTTTCACATGCGCTTTTCTGTGAAAAAAAAGTATCGAATAGTTTTTACTGCTTGTAGCACTCGTCGCCGATGAGTTCTGCAACTTGCTCACGTTTGACGTTTTGCCGGTCGCCCCCCTCGAGCCAGTGTACCTCTCGGTACGGCGACCGCGCGCTGACGATGGCAGAATGAGGGTGTTGTATGTGTTTTCCCACTCAAAGGCACATCTTGTCAAATGTTGTAGCTGGAGGCCGTGTTGGTGGTTGCAGCGCAAGGGGGTGGTGTGACTTGGTGCGTCTTGGAGTGAGACATTGTGCCATCCTGACGGCCTTCTTTTGTTCTTTCGCCCCGACGACCAGTGCAGTGGGATTCTCTCGACCTGTCTAACCAAAGTTGACCAACCACCCGACGTGTGAATGTCGAACCCGACGGTCTGGAAGGATAGATTGCAGTATGCCGGGGCTGCTACGGTCTTCCCTAACCTGCCACGGTCCATGTCAACTACAACGTGTTGGAGATTAACGGTATGCCGAGGACGCAGAAGATGAAACCTTCATGATGATCTATTGATTCCTGGCCCCCCGTATCGGTGAACGTATCCGGCTGGTATGCGCACGCTAGCCACGGTCCCTTGAGCACTTTTTTCTCCAGCCCGCTAACAAGCAGCTTCATTCTCCGAATGTCATGAGTGCTGCAGCTGTAGACCGGACCAGGTTGTTAGCCCGCCAACACGTGTTGGTGTTGGCGTGGGCGACGATCACCCTTCGGTCGTGGAAGTGTTCTAGAAGGGTGGCCGGGGTGGCCTTCCGACCCGGGCAATCAGTCCCGGGAGCTACGAAGAGGGGCCGACAGAGAGAGGGGCCGGGGAAGGGAAGCCGGGCTTCGCTGCGCAAGAGGAATTAGAAAATGCCTTGGAAAGGGTGGGGGTGCCACACCATCTTGTCCCCGGGAGGGGGGGATGACAGAGACAAGCTCTAAGGGAAAACCATAAATAAAATACCAAATGATTAAAGAACAATCCGAATTTAGGAAGGTAGACAGAAAAAAAGGGTGGTGGGAACCTGGGTGACCAGCAAGATGGCGTAATGGAGGGTGTGGGAGCGATAGCGACCGACCTATTTTGCAAACGCCTTGGCGCGAATCCGGGAACTGTAAAAGAAGCGTCGGACGCAAGCTACGCCGCGATGGGGAGAGAACACCGAGCTGCTACCGAGAATTTCAGAGAACCTGGGTCGAACTTGCTCCCTCCAACAACTCCCCGACCCCCCTTGCCTCCGTGTGTTGTTGGTATTTTCGACGAGATGGTGCCGTGGAAGGCCCGACGCTGCAGAAAAAACGCAAAAGGTCTGGTGAGGTTAGCAAGATGTCATTGATAGTTTTTCCATCCCCTCTACGTGAGTTAGGACGACGCCTCCAGGTGAGGTTGAGGTTGAGGTTGGGAGAGGGTCGCAGTAATGGACAGGGAAGTCTGGACATGTGGGCGAGTATTGTTGCGAATGATGTTAGATCGAACGGACGAATGAGAGCATCGCACCGGTTGAGCAGTAAACATCTCCAAAGCTCACAAGGTCAGAGAAGCGTCCGAACGTAGTCGCGCTGCCGACATGGCTTCCCTCATCTAGGAAAAGATGCCGCCGCCGAGTGTGTGTTCAGCTAATCACTCTGTTGGTGAAGCATGCATCTCAAATACCCGTCTTACATCATGTACTCCCGAGAGACTGCCGGTGAACCTCCAAGCTGGACATCTACTGAGCGGGATGCGCCCGATTGATTACAGTCCCTGCAGCTGGGCCAGGTTGCACTGCACCGCACCGGACTGCCACCGGCAATTAAGGTTGTTGTTCCCAACTTCAGCGTCCGTCTCATCCAGGCCTTGGTGACAGGTTGGCGCTTCGGATTTCCCAGCCTTCTGGTCACATTACCTCCTTCCTATTTGGCCCCCAGGGCAACTCCAACTAGTCAGTCGACGTAGCTGTCAATTGAACGGCGTTGAAACAGCACGGGAAGAAGACCGATTTTTCTTTTTTACTTCCCTGTGTTTGGGGACGTTACGTAGCGGCCTCGTGGGTTTGTCAGAGATCAAACTGATGTACCTTCTACAAAACTGTCAGAAGTATCTTGTGTACCTGATGTACCATCAATCTTGAATCGTTCACTTTTTGTTTTCAGGAATACACCAGGTTCATGACAGCCATCAGGATAAACATGGGTTGTCACGAAGAAAAGAAAAGTGTTAGCCGCGTCGTCGCAAGGGAGTCTGGAACCGAGTCGGTAACGCGTAACAGGCGGGAAGAGCATCCGACCCTCCCCTACCATTTAGTGCGCTTGGATGTTGGCAGCGGGTAGAGACGCTCCAATAGCGATGGGTCTGTATGTCTGTATGACATCAACTTCTCCATCGGCGATGACAGACAGGCGTCCAGCGTCCAGCCTTGGGATTGATCCTCGCCTTTCCTCGTTCCCGCAAAAAAAGAGCCAATTCCCCAACCTTTGGATTTTTTTTGGGCTTGTTGAGTAAAATAACGGAAGGAGGGGTGGGGTGGAAAATCACCAGATCATTAGATCGCATGCTGGGGCGATCTGGCAACACGGGGAAGACATGGTGATCGATGCCAGGGAAGACTTTTGACACGGTCGTCGCCATGCGATCAACATTGAAGTCACAGCAGGACGGGTCTCGAAAAGGGCGAGAACGTGAACCATTTCTCCATCGATGATGTCTGTGGTGGAGAATAGGGGTCCAAGAAGGGGTTCAGCAGAAGCAAAACTCTGATCAGATCATGCTTGGATCCTGGGGGTGTTTGCTCGAACTCAATAGTCCGTCATTGCCCCCCATGGGGACCCACGATGTCGTCAACGGGGTAAGCCAAAGCCTTATGGACGGGGTTTGAACGGTTACGAACGTTTCTAATTGCAGGCCTTGTGGAACAGAGGCATGACCTGGGGTTACAGATGAACGAGTCAACGGGAGGCCAAAATCAAAAAGCAAGAAACAAGAATCTTGGAAAGATCAATCAATTGTTCGGTGCACACGACACACGGGTTCCGGGCGCCCACGGGACTTCCTGATCGGCGGGTGGTCGCTGGAGCCGATGGAGTACTGGTACTCGGATCCGGGGTAGACGATAACGTCATTGCCCCGTGGGTTCCTCACCCCGGGGGAATGTTTGTTTCCCATGTCGTGCACTGGAGCGTCAATCTTTTACGGGAACGGGAAGACATCTCAAACGATCTTGGCTCCGTTTTGACGTCTGTCGGACTCCAGATGTGTAAGGATGTATGGCCTTCTATGGAATAACATGAAATTGAAGAAAGAAAGAAAGAAAGAAAAAAAACAAGATATTGAAAAATATTGAGAATGAATAAAAATTTAACAAAATATTAGCGCATCGAAATTCATGATACCCAATTTTTGGGGGTTCCCCGTGAAACTCTCCGGGGCAGCGCATCTACAACCTCAACCCCCATAACCGACAGAGCTACACTACACCCCTCCCTTCTGGAAGGCATGATATGCAGTACATGTTGCAGCTTCTTCAAGGGTTGGAAGCAAGATGGGTGGGGGGCAACTGAGCGGGAAGAAGGCATACTCCAAGATGCATGTCAAAAGTCGGTGAAGAGGCTATTCGCCGGCTGGCTGGCTGCCACGACAGCACCAAACAGGGCCCTGAGGAAAGAGTGTGGTGGATTTCCTCCCTCACGGCGTCTGTAGTCACCTTAGCTGGAGGGGCTCTCAGCAACCACCACGAGACGGAGGGGGCGTCTTCTGCAGTGGCCTACGTAGAGGGAAAACAACGAGGGTGCAGTCCTTCTGCAGCACCTGATGAACTTGTGCGCTGGTCTGTAGCCCGCCTTACCCCTTAGGCTTCTTCACGTTGCCCCGGATGAAGAATTGGCGTCCACGTCGCGGAATCCCCTCCCGAACCCGGAAGACGCCGGCGTTTTTCGGTAGACGCTCTTTTCTTCAGCCAACAATCGCCAACCAAGTTGCAGCACGGCCGATGCAGTCGGACGGGGACCCTTTTGGCATGATGACTCCTTCAAAACCACGCGACGGCCTCGTTTCTTCAGGGCCCGTTGGCGCAGGCGTCCGAATAAAGACACGACAAAGCTCAATTGAGACTTGGAGAAGGGGGGTTTCTCCGATATCTGCGGTTTCAAACGGTAGCAGCGGGGGCCCGATTCGAATGCATACACCCAGCATTGATGGATGGCTGTAATCGCCATTCGGAGCTTCGCTGCAGAACCAACTCACCATGAGCGTAAAAGCCCAACTCCAACTCTGCGACTCCAACTCCAACACCCTCCAGGCGGTCAACGACGCAACCAAGCCCGGGCCAGCAGGACAACTCAACACCACCTCACGTCCCATATCCCGCCGCTAAGGCGGCATCGAGAGCGAGGCAATGAGGTGCCGCTCAAATAAACGAGTGTTACACACCACCAACAACAGAACCCCTGCCTAGCATGCTGAGCATTGGAGCTAACGCCTCGGAACCAGCCTTAACCGCCATTGACATCCTCGTCAAATCAAGGCGGTGAAGGCATCATGCTTCTCACCTCACCTTCTTTTTCGTCAATTGTTTTGATGGAGCAGGAGGAAAAAAAAAAAGCGCCTGAGGCTACTCCTACATTGAAAAGGCACAACATCTCATAACGCTGTTTTTCGCGGTCGAATCCCGTGGCCTACCTAACCCCGCAAACCAGCCTTGCCACCGCAGCCATTACGTGCAGTCTTAGACGCGCGGGGTCCCATCTTCATGCGCGTACTCTGGTCCTTCTCGAAAGAAGAGAAGAGTCATCGTGGCCAGCGCACCAATTACTAATTTGCCAAAAGCTCTAGGTAGGTATGGAGTACATACACTTTTGCGTAGTGGGGCATCGTGAGCCGTTAGCCACGCTTGGTAGAAAAGCCCTATGTTTCCCGAATCTGGCCTCGCGCAGCACATATCCATTCTCCAGGGACAACAAGGCCGAAATGCCTCGTGTCGTGAGGGGCGCAAAGGAGAAGCAAGCGCTTTGGGCATCAATGCAAAAGACCATGCCCCTCGTAGACCTGACTTATCTTTTGCAGAGGGGGTGGTAACCCAAAGCGAAGGAGGAAAAGGGGAAGTGATGCCTGGTACAGTTTGTATGTACACTTGCACCCATGCCAACTTCTCAGGATGCCTATTACCCCGCCGCAGCCTTGGAGGGGTAACGAGCAAGCTCATCAGGGTCAGCGTGCGGCGTCAACACTTCACTCGACGTAAGCATTCCTCTTCGGGACAAATCGGTACTCGATGAAGAAAAGGGACCCTGCAGAAACGGATCGATTGGATATTCCGCACACACACACACGCCACAACGATGCTAGCAATTCCGTCCCAAACGCTCCCAACTCAAAAATATCTTCGGCCATGTCCCGACAAACGGGCCTCCGACGCAACTTGCAAGTCGGACAGCAACCACCGGCTTTCCGCCGGGGGGCGTGAAGGATGGGCGTTCGTCATCAGGTGTCACATGGCCTAAACAACACAGCAGCACAACGCCGCAAAGGCCGAAAGAGGCCTCGACACGCGGGCGGCGGACACTTCCCCGCGCTCTTCATCCCGCCGGGGCGCTCTTCGTGCCCACGGGCAGGTGACCTTTGATCTTGACTCGTTCAGGTCCTTTCCTTGGCAGGCACAGAACCAGGGGATGAGAGACACCGGAAACCAAGCCACACCCGCTCAAGCCTCACACGATCGGGCCTCGGCCGGGCACGCCGGACCTCCACCGTCGCAGTGTGGCTTATCCACCGGAGACACAGCCCCAGCTCCCTCCACGCTTACGTACACAAGCGCCAGTTTTCCCCCGTTGGGCGCGATGCAAAAGCCACATCGTGCACGAGCCCCAGGAAAGTCCACGTGCGATCCACCGCCGTCCCCATCAGTCCAGGGACTAGGCCGTGTCAATTGAGCCAATCACCGAAGCCCAATTGGAAGGCGTCTTGCTCCTCTCGATGTTCTGGCCCCCAAAAAGCGGAGATGGTTCACGGGGACAGCAAAGGGGATTAAAATAAAAAAAACTACCCCAAAAATTGAAAAGGGAAAAAAGAAAAAAGAAATCGAATATTTTGAATGGCGGATGGCTTCACTGACGCCCCTCTCCGCCTCTCCACCACGGCCTAATTGTGGAGTTGACCACATCCACTGTCCCAGACTTTCACACTTTGGAGAGAGCAAGGGAAAAAAGGCCAACAGACATTTTGAGCGCGAAGACGGAGACTGTAGTGCTCCAACTCTCCAATCTGCGGCTGTTGCTCAGCTTTGTCAGTTTTCGGCACCGTGTCGACTGGGATGTAAGGGGTCTAGAAGCTCTGGACAACACCGAGTTGGTACCGAGATATTTTCGTGCGAACCTCCACATCTCCACGAAGACCTTTTCCCCTATCGCATTTTGTGAATTGGATTTTTTTTTTTTTTTTTTTTTTTTTTTTTTTTTTTTTTTTTTTTTTTTTTTTCACAATGCGCTGCTGTCTAACGCGTCTCCGCAATGGAGGTGCCTTCCGGGGGACCGTTCAGCTTAGTCTCGGCCGCACTCTCCGGCCTACTGCAATGAACTGCTGGCAACTGACATGGCCCTATTGACCCAATAGCAGCCGTTCGCGTTCCTGAGTCTAGATGTAGCTTATCACCTACTCGCAGGCCCCTGATGCGGCTCGGCCGGTGCTTGACGGTCGGCCTCACATGCGACGACGGCACAGGTTCGAAAAACACACCGGACGAGATCTCCGGCGGGGGGAGATGTCGCAAAACCGATCTCAAGTAAAAGAAACAGCTTGGCGTTTTTGGTGGTATTTTTACTTCCCCAATCGTGCCGTCGGCAACTAGATTTCTGCCCGCAGTCGGAACCATTGACCAGTTTGATATGCCTTCAGCAATTGCGACAGCACCTGGAGGCCTTCGGCTGTAGTCAGAAACTCAACAGTGTTCTCCTTGGCGGTCTCGCCCCCGACCAACAGCAGCACGGCCGCATGGTTCGGGGGGCAGCAGATCGATGAAGGTTATTCGGCTGATCGGGAAACTCCCCTACATACCACCAACCTTGAATCCTATGAACGAGACACACTCACACACAGAAAGACAATAGAGAGTGTTGCACTGCCATCGCATGACTTGCATATGTCAAAAACAATGGCAAAATCACCGACCCTTAATTGCCGGTCAAATCTTCGAAACTACCTCGGACATACTTCCCTCCCTCCCACCCCCTCATCCTCACTCCTGTCTTGCGTGTGAATATTCAACCCATCTCGGGCGTTCTAGATCCCGGGTCCCAGATTGAAAATTCAAAATTGGAGTAGCCATCTCCACGTCCACGCATCCCTTCCCAACACCGTCTCCAACTTTTTTTTTTTCTCGAGCAAAGAGATACCCACGCGTCAAAGGAAAACCGGTCGGCACATCATGTCGTTGGATGAGCTGTCAAAACCCCTTCCTCCCGGCGGTCAACATCCCATTGCAGGATCCATCCCATAACGTATTTCCCCATCATCAGAGCCTCATCGTGACTTCATGCGCGCCCAGAAAATCATTTCAAATTACACTCCTCGACAAGATTTCCAGCGAAACTCCTCCCGCTGCCTCCTTACGCAGTACACCCCGGGTTCTCCACAAAGACGCCGAACGTGAGTTCCAGCTTTTCGTCTTCCCTTCTTCACGGATGCAACGGGCAACAACAACACACGCCCCCTCCCCCCCTCCTCCAGCCTCTCTCCACGTCTCTCCTTGTACGTGTGCCTCAGCAAGTAAAAAAGAGGGCGGAACCACTCCCGTCCAAAGATCTAGGACCCCCTCCGCCCTCCGGCGCGACTGCGGCGCTGCTGCCAGCAAAAGCCCGGCGCGGAACCTGTGGCGCGGCTGCACTCTGCTTCGCCGCGCGCGCGTGGTGCCCGTGAATAGAACGCGACAAGAAACGCCCTCCCCCACATACGCATGTTGGAAGTGGCCTGAGATGCGGCTGTTAGTCCGATCGAGTTCCAGCGAGATTCATCGCGCCCGATTATTCTAGACCACCTACGACAGAAAGCCTGCCTTATCTAACTACCTGGCTCATGAGCCGCAAAACCGCTAACGCATACTCTGCTGCATGTGCGTGTTGGGACAAATAAGACCAGCCTGCTGGATTTCAAACTGCTGCACTCTAAAGCCGCATTTCTCGATTACGGGAAACGTGTGTAGAACTATTGGCCGGGCTCCCTTTGGCCCAAATCGCAAAGTTCGTAGATACATATCAGTGCAAGTCAGACACGGGCGCAGGTCTCGACCCGACCGGCCGTCTATCAAAGGAAAGTCCAGAACTATGCAAGTCGCCAATTCTCCAATGAAATCTACTATTCCAAGATCTCCCATTCATTGGCATTCCCAATTCTCGCACCAACCCACACACCCCGCAACCCCAGAAAACGGAACCAAAAATCCCCCGTAGTTTCCCATAGTTCGTTGTCGTCGTCGCCGCCACAAAGACGCATCCTCCCTCCTTCCGCCGCAAAGCACACACACACGCCGAACGCCCTGCCCGCCGCCATCAAACGCCACAAGACCATCCAGATAAAAAGGCAACGGGCTTCGCTCAGTCACACAAACATCTTCGGCAGAGTGCCGTACGCTCAAGCTGCCCCCGAGAAACATCAAGGTGTAGTTCGTCTCTAGCGTCTTCCCGATCCTTTCCCATGCGCCGCCGCCCCCTTGTCCGAAAGGGCGTCGATGTCGTTGTAAGGCATCCTGAAAAAAAGGACAAGAAGAGGTCAACGCCCGCTAGAATCGCGCAACCAAGATCTGGTGGTTCCCGCGATTTCTACCCCAGATATGCAGAGCCGCCTCCGTCTTTTCGGAACAATGAAAATAGATTAGACATCAGAATGAATATGCACTTCAAACGATACAGTGGTCAGCGCAACGCAGCGTAAAAGCTATCTACCTCACGAGAGAACTAACTAACACAAGCCACCACCAAATCTCCCCCAGAGCAAAAACCTCGGACACGGCAGTTGCGAAAAATCAACCACAGACACTCACGAAGAAACATCGGACGTTCGAATTTATCCCCATCCCCATACAGGGCAAGAACATCGAGAAACATCACAGCCTTTTCCCCCATCACATCTCCCCCAGAGCTTTCCATCCGATCTCGCCCGTCTTGATGCTTCTTCATCCGACGCATACACCAGGCGTTTACGCGTCCCCACCACCACATCCGACATCCCCAATGGCTGGCTGGCCCTTCAGGTCTTCCTTCCCCTCAACTCCCCTCCTCCTCCTCACCTGACAGCCTCAAACCTTAATAAACACCCATTGCCATTCCACGCCATAAAACCTTTTGGTTTGAACGAACACGATATACTGCGGGACACCACCGCACATGATCGGAAATAAATCAAAAGCATAACACCAGACGAACACAAAAGCTCCTCGGTAGTGATTCTCGGTAGCATTTTCTAGCATGAGGAAGACAAACAAGCAAGCAAGCAAGCCAGCACGCAATTAATCTACCTTACTCTGGTGACTCTCGTGACTCTGCAAGCGTTTGACCATTCATGCCCTCCCTCCGCTACGCCAAATAACCATAATCACAAGCATTTTCCTCCCATCCTGCACGTACTTTACAAGTGTAAACCGTCACAGGGGCAAAAAAAAAAAAAAAAGGTCACAGCCAAACCACCACCGCCGCCCGATGCCGTAAGCCAGATGCAATGTACGTACGATACCGGACTTTCACATGTCCACAAAACACCACAATCTTCAAAATGCCAAAGCGAAGCGCGTGTGAGAGCGTGAATGAGAGAGAGTGTGTGTGTGCCCCAACCCAAGGGGCTAGAACTACTCTCAGTGCAGCCCTAGCGCCGCACGCCGTTCCCGCCCGCGTCCTGTTGTTGGAATCACCACCTACCTACCTCAATGTCCAGGGAACAATGCGGTGCGCGACACTCTCGCTTGTGATTGTGAGCTAAGGCACGGAGTTACGGTAGCTACCGTACCGTACCTGTGTAGTGGGCAAAAATACACTGCTTGGCGCTGGCAGCGTAAAGCGGTGAGCGCATGGACGTGGCCTTGCTCCGATGGGTGTGTCCGGCTGCACCTGCGTCAGTCAGCAGCAGTCATCGGGCTGGCACCGGTACATTCAAGCGAACAGTCACAGGGACGGACACCTTTTTGGGGTAAGGTAGACAGACAACAGAACAACAGACACACATTCAGACATGGCACGAGAGCGATGATGTAGAGACACAGCAGTAGTTTTGATTCAATGGCCAACTTTTATTTTGTTTTTGATTAGCTCTTTGACGATTTTCCGATTTTTTTGTTCGTCGTAATGATTCCGCTTTTTGTGGCCCATCCTCTACGCCGACAGCTTTCGCGCGCAGGCACTTTTCTTCCCCCGTCCTTTTTTCGCTTGTGGTACATCTCCACTTTTGGCCAGGTTTTTCCTCTGTCCGTTTTGCCCCTAATCGTCGGCATCCCCAACAGTGTCTGACTGTTGTTGAGGTCGCCCTCGGGTGTTGCCTTTTGTAGCTTTGTCTCCCCCTCAATCCCATAGAATACAATTCATCCTCCTCGAGTACAAAGCTTCCCGTAACCATGATGTAAATGTAAAAGACCCAACCCAATAGGTAAAACATAAAGGTGGTATGTTGCAAAACCAAAACAGACCATGGTATCATATGAAGAGACGCCGTGCAAATGTAAAAATTAGAATCAAGTCCAGGGGGCAATCGCCGTGCCCATTGGACCCAGTCCCACCCATGCGCGCCCAACATTAGGGTAACAATGATAGAAAGCAGAGCAGGTGCGATGCCCTCGCGCGCAATGCAATGTAAAATAGCAACCAAATCATTTTTTGCTCGAGCAGGTGCACGCTCGTCGGATATCGTGTGAATATGTGCTGTAGTGTGGTATGTGTATGTGTATGATGATGTTGTTGTTGTTGTGGTGTGCGGATAGATTGTTTACCAGCCCTTGGAGTGGTAACCGCCAAAGTTGTCAGTGTCCTTGGAGAAGTACTGAGGAGCGACGGGAACATCCTCATTCTTGTTGATGTAGGCCTTCTCGGGGTACTGCTTCAGGTTCGCGACGTCGTGGGAGGTGTGGCGGCGCTTGAGGACTGCATTGGCAGTAGAGGACTTCTGCTGACGCTCCCAAAGGAGGTTGCGTCGGAGAGACTCGGTAAGCTCAGTCGCGAGCATGTTGCGTCGGGTGGTTCGGGGAGAGAGGGCGGCCTGCAGGTGGCTGTGGCTGGCAGTCGCGGTGATAGGCTGAGCAGCGGACCGAGGCACCTCGGTGATGGGCTTCAGAGGCGAGGATCGGTTACCACGCTTCATCATCAGAGGAGCATCGTCGGAGTCGTTCGGAGAGACAGCCAAGGTAGGCGGGGCCGGATGGCTAGTGCGAGTCCAAGGGAGCGCCGAGGTAGACTGCGAGGCAATGTTGCCAACGCGGCCGCGGTCGTTCTGCTGATCAATCATGAGGGTAATAAGCGAGCGACGCGAGGTCAGGTTGACCTTTGAGTCTACACGCTGGAAGAAGGTCTTCTCGTCAATGCTGGACTTGTTGCTGTCCTCGATCGAGTCTTCCCAGTCGGAAGAGTCATCCTCGTCGTCAATGGCGCTCTCGTCGACGTAGTCGGTGTCCGAGTCGTCGGCAATGGCAGAGTTGTCGTTGATGGTGCGGGTGAGGACGTGGTCGGCAAAGGAAGTAGTCTTCTTCTGGCCGGTGAGCAGCGAGCTAGGGCCCGAAGCAAGGGCGCTCTTCAGGGAACTGTCCTCCTCAGAGGAGCCGCCAACCTGGAACATCTTGCGCTTGGGGGCAGGTGCCGGGATAGGGCGCAGTTGCTCAACGCTCTGGCCCTGCTCACTGGAGGAGCAAGAACCGCCAAGAGCGAACATGGGCTGCTTCTTTGACTGCACGCGCTTGGCGGCAGGCGAAGAGCTCGGCTCGGGAATGGCAGCAGGGGAGATGACCTTGGGAGACGCCGGCACAGGGCGGGCGATTGGTACTTGGGACGGAGAGAAGCCGCGGACGACGGTGGTACGGGAGTTGATCTCGGGAGATGGAGGCTCTTGGGAGTGCTCCTCTTCTGAAGACTTGCAAGGAGACTCGGTGGTAGTAGATCCAGAGTGCTCGTAGGAAGGCGAGGCGGGAGCCAGGTCGGGGGTTTCCTTCTGAGGAGGCATGTAAGGTGATGCGGTCTGGGGGAGAGGGGCAGAGAGAGGCTCGTTCTCCTTGATGATGGAGACGACCATCTTCTCAAAATCGCCGGCGGTGATGTGGCGCTCCTTGCCTCTGCTGCGGTTGCTCGCGCAGGAGTCTTGTCTTTGGATGCGGGGGCGGATCTCGAGGGGAGCGGAGGTGGAGGTGAACTCGACGGCTTCGTCTTCGTTTTCGGAGTCGACGCTGCCAGACAGCTGAGGGACGTCTTGTAACCTGCTGGTCTGGGGGATTTCTCTGGGTTGGCTGGTGGCGGTGATGGAGGCTTCTTGCTCCTCCTCGGCGCAGCAGAAGGTCTCGTGGTTCCACATGCGCCAGCTGAGGTTCTCTAACCTGCGGCCCTGCTCAACAGACTCTGCGCACTTTGCGAAGACTGAAGCGGATATGTATGTTAGCGATTGAGCCCGGACTGGCTCCGGATAGGAGCAGCCGACTGTGTTGCTTACCGGTCCACATGCTGTAGAGATTCTGAGGATTTGAGGTGTCGACCTTGTGGATAACGTTGGGGTCCACGGTAAGGACGTGAGTAGCGAGAGGATAAGGCATGTTGCCGAAGGAGTCTGCTCGGATGGAGCAGGTTGCGGCAGACTGTTCTGAATCTATGATGACGGTTTATATGGGCGCGGCGCCTGGATGCAAGGCTCGGTGACTTGGTCTTTTGTAGGGTGGATTCGGCACCTGGGGCGGGATGGAGTGGTGTCTCGTCAAGCAATGGATCGGTAGCGGTTGGTGGCGGACGATGATGTCGACGGTGGTGCTGTGAATGCTATGTGGTCGTCGACGGCGGCGAGCTGTGACGGTGTCGAAGGGCAGATGGGCGACGACAGGAATGCTGTAATATGAAATTGGTGTTCGGACGATGAGACGGGGATAATGCTGCAGGTGTAGGATGCAGATGCGTCTCTCGGGATGGTCGTCGACGGGTTGGGTGTTGCTTGGTGGAGCAATGAAGTAAGAGGAGAGGACGGGTGGAAAGTCTGGGGGAAGGACTTCTTAATTATTATCGTCACCTCTGCAGTCCGGAGTGAGTTGGGAGATGTGGATTAGATGGCAGCGGAGTGGGATGCATGTAAGTAAGTAGTAAGGTAGGTAGGTAGGTATGTAATGTGTGCGATGGGAG